>CM077217.1:21987429-22034929 GCA_039654625.1 Rhinogobio ventralis | reverse complement strand
TCCAGACCACCACGCTGACCATCTCCATGAATCTGAGCGCATCCGTGGCTCTGGGAATGCTCTACATGCCCAAAGTCTACGTCATCATCTTCCACCCGGAGCTCAACGTGCAGAAGCGGAAGCGGAGCTTCAAGGCCGTGGTGACGGCGGCCACCATGTCCTCACGTCTATCGCACAAACCCAGCGACCGACCAAACGGCGAGGCCAAAACCGAACTGTGTGAAAATGTGGATCCCAACAGTAAGTAAAATCTTTTAAAAAAATCTTTGTAAAATTTGCCGTCAGTGACGGACGTTGGGGAAGCTGATAATATACATTCGCTCATGATGAATTAAAATGTCTTTATAGTAAGTCTGGTCAACTCTGAAAGATTGACGCAATTTAGCATTAAAAATTATAAAAATAATGAGGGTTTTTTTTTTGGGATCGCATGAGCAGATGTAAGTTATCAAAATTAAATAATGTGATTTTTCACATTATTATGCATGTTTTCTGGCTTTTTGCACCTATCATGGCACTGTTTTATAATTGTGATGAAAAGTGATGACCAATTGAATTCAACCTATGTTTAATGTAATTTATTAAATATATTATTGTTAAATCGACAGTTTTATATATATATATATATATATATATATATATATATATATATATATATATATATATATATATATATATATATATATATATATATATATATATATATATATATATATATACTACTCATTTATAATAACTTTAATTAATAAGCCATCAACAAAACATATTTAATCGTTTACAGATTCGGAGGACAATTCAAAAACCAAATATATAAGAATAACGCATATTAACAAATTATGTTAAGCGTCATAATGTAGTACTGTTTGTAAATGTTATAAATACTAGTTAGTTATTAAAGGGTTAGTTTACCCAAAAATGAAAATTATGTCATCATTTATTCACCCCCATTTTGTTCCAAACCCGTGAGACTTTCATTCATCTTTGATACACAAATTAAGATATTTTAAATTAAATCTGAGAGATTTCTGTCCCTCCACTGACAGCTATGCAACTGACACTTTAACGCTTCAAAAAGTTCATAAAGACATTGTATAATTAATCCATATGAATTGAGTGGTTTAATCAAAATTTTCTGAAGAGACACGATTGCTTTATATGATGAACAGGTTGTATTTAGGCTTTTATTCACATATAAGCATTGATCAACGAACATAAATGGAAGCTCAACATAATGACATGAGGTTGAGTAATTGATGACATTTGTTTTTTCATTTTCGGGTGAACTAACCCTAAAATTTACTTATATTTTGTTACAAGGAAAAAAAAGAATGCTAATTTATTCCAGGTATTTATAGATTTGCTGTGCAGGTGTGATCCTCCTGTAAAGATCTAATAAATTAGTAGTTATCTGAGTGCTTATATTAAAATCACTTACAAATGTGTAACAATTATCCCCAAGCTTGACCCTTAAAGTTGCTTTCCCTTTAGCCCCAGGGGTGTAATGGCGAGCTCATGTCCCAAGGTGCAGTGCTTGCAAGATTCATTGAAGAATGTCACCATGAGCTGAAATTCTGTTGCTTTGGCCTGTTGATGTTGCAGCATGAGCTCGTGTCAGATATAATGGAATGAAGTCGTCTGCTGAGAATGACCACATTTCCTCTAATGAACACAAGATGGTGGGCCGCACACTGCAGAGAGAGAGTAATAGTGCAGGACTTGTTTGAGCCCAGAGGATTAGCATGTCGTCACTGTCAAAGAAAAGCCACGGGTCTTTGAAAAATAAATGAAATTTCAGGAGATGAAAAGTACTTTTGGTGTTGTTTTTTTGGCTTTGACTGAAAAAATTGCAGGTCTTTGCAATCTTTCAGCCGCTTTTGGGATTCTCAAATAGCTACAGCACATAAAGAAAAAATAATTACGGCAATTTCAAAAATGATGCCGTCAAGGTTTTTTTTCTGACAGTGGCAATGCTTCCCCGCATTATTAGATATGCCATTCTTCAGAGAAATGGCATATCCAAAGTCACAGATCTCCCTATCACCTTAGCACTTATATCTATGCTAAAACATACCCACCTTCTAACCTAGCTTGAAATGAAACTGCCATTTTAAATTTCATGGCTGTTTGGACCAATCAGAACCTCTGCTTTGCTTCTATTGGACCAATCAGAAACAGCTCACCAAGTACTGTTTTTTTCCCAACAGGCTAATTCTCATAATTTATCAGGTAAGGCCAAATTAATCTTCTACTTTTGGTTATGACCTTGCTCACTTTTTGAAAGCCTGGGGAAAGGACGAGGTGGAAATACTAATCGTTCTTTTGTGGACATTAATCAAGTTTAACAACTTGATGACAATCCCAATAGCACTCTCTAGTGTCACTCAATAGCACTAGAGAATGAAAACCATCTTTATTGTACCATGTAGAGTTAGACATCAACAGTTAATTTAATTAAAAATTGAATATCAATATGCCCTACTCAATTTAAAGGGTAGTGTTGTAGTCAAGACCACCTAAGCCGAGACCAATTCAAGACCAAGACCAGTGTGTGTTGAGACAGAGACAAGACCAAGACCAGTGTGTATTCAAACCAAGACAAGATCAAGACTTTGAGGGGTTGAGACTAAGACCAGTGTATATTGAGACTAAGACAAGACCAAGACTTTGAGGGGTTGAAACCAAGACAAGACCAGTGTCTGTTCAGACCAAGGCAAGACCAAGCCCAGTGTGTGTTCAGACCAAGACAAGACAAGACCAAGACTAGTGTGTGTTCAGACCAAGGCAAGACCAAGACTTTGAGGGGTTGAAACCAAGACAAGACCAGTGTCTGTTCAGACCAAGGCAAGACCAAGCCCAGTGTGTGTTCAGACCAAGACTTTGAGGGGTTGAGACCAAGGCAAGACCAAGACCAGTGTGTGTTCAGACCAAGGCAAGAGCAAGACCAGCGTGTGTTGAGACCAAGACAAGACCAAGACTTTGAGGGGTTGAGACCAAGACAAGACCAGCGTATGTTGAGACCAAGACAAGACCAAGATTTTGAGGGGTTGAGACCAAGACAAGACCATGACCAGTGTCTGTTCAGACCAAGGCAAGACCAAGACCAGTGTGTGTTGAGACCAAGGCAAGACCAAGACTTTGAGGGGTTGAGATCAAGACAAGACCAAGACCAGTGTGTGTTCAGACCAAGGCAAGACCAAGACCAGTGTGTGTTGAGACCAAGGCAAGACCAAGACCAGCGTATGTTGAGACCAAGACAAGACCAAGACCAGTGTGTGTTGAGACCAAGACAAGACCAAGACCAGTGTGTGTTCAGACCAAGGCAAGACCAAGACATTGAGGGGTTGAGACCGAGACAAGACCAAGACTAGTGTGTGTTCAGACCAAGGCAAGACCAAGACCAGTGTGTGTTGAGACCAAGGCAAGACCAAGACCAGCGTATGTTGAGACCAAGACAAGACCAAGATTTTAGGGGTTGAGACCAAGACAAGACCAAGACCAGTGTCTGTTCAGACCAAGGCAAGACCAAAACATTGAGGGGTTGAGACCAAGACAAGACCAAGACCAGTGTGTGTTGAGACCAAGACCAGTGTGTGTTAAGACCAAGACTTTGAGGCGTTGAGACCAAGACAAGGCCAAGATCAGTGTGTGTTCAGACCAAGGCAAGACCAAGATTTTGAGGGGTTGAGACCAAGACAAGACCAAGACCAGTGTGTGTTGAGACCAAGACAAGATCAAGACTTTGTGGGGTTGAGATCAAGACAAGACCAAGACCAGTGTGTGTTCAGACCAAAACAAGAACAAGACCAAGTTACTGGTCTCGAGTACTACAACAACACTGAAGGGTGCCAAGAAATCATATGTGCATGTTCGGTACACCTTAAAGTTGGCATGAAACGGATATTGCAATAGCCTTTTCTTTCCTATTGTGACGCATATCTGAGTGAAATGGCTTTATCTAAGTAGGGCCCCTACTTTTTAAACTTCGCCCCTGCAAGCTCACATACGTCTGCCTCTATTTTTGAGTGCCACGCCCACATCTCAATATCCAATCAACAACCAATACATAGAATCTAGTCTCCGTCTTACATTTTTTATTTTTTTTTAAATCCCTTGAAGTCAGATGTACGTCACAATAGGGGAGAAAAATGTGTCACTACTATGGTTTAAATGCGAAAAACCAAAAGAAAAATATATTGCTCAGATGTTGTTCATTAATAAGTCAGGAGACTTAATAGAGTTCTCAAAGACATTCAACCGTAGCTGTCTCATTGCCATCCAAGAAAAAACAATTGAGATTTTGAGTGAAGATATTATTTGCAAAACCAGATGAGTTTGTCTCATCTACATGCAGCAAGCATTTTACATATTTAATGTTTCCAAGAAGAGTGTCTAAGCAAAAGCCGAACATAGTTATGAAACGGTGAACTCAACTGTCAGTGGTAATCAGATGACACATGGCAGATCCCAAGCTTCAAACGTAAGTCCCACTGCTCAATTCCCCAAGTGCCACCGTGATGGCAAGTCAGGTCCCAAAAGAGCCGTGAACCATCTGTGTCGGCCTTCCCTGTGCACTCGCAGTACTTTCTCTTTCCCTCTTCCTCTATATAACACACTCTGACTCTCTAAATTATTTTTATGGATATGTATGTATATGAATGTCCTGAACCCTGAAATATCTGACACCCAGGCGAATAGACCCTAAAACTATTGAGCCGAGATGGCAATGCCAAGAGCGGAATGCCGTAATCATCGCCCTCATTCCCAACAATTTTGGTGGCACATGCAAATTCAAGCCTATTTGATATGCAAGTTTCATCGCTGAGGCTGAACAGCGCTGGATTTCACTGCAAGAACGCAGCACAAGTTTTGATGTCAAATAAAATGGCTGTATTTTATGCAACTGTAAACAGTTTGCATCAGAACCGATGTATAGATTTGCTCTGACAACAGTGATGATTCATATTTTATTTATTCATTTTCACGTTAACTCAAAAACAAAACACAAACAATGCAATGTTTGTGAGCTTTCAACAGCACATTCAATATCTTAATGATCCTTACCCTTGCAAAAAGAAAGAGAGTGTGCAGTATTACTGATGTTAATGGCCCATATTATAATCTCATCCTAATAAAATGATATAAATGAACACTATAAAATTTTTCTTCCATTGTAAAGATTAGCCTGTGCAAAGAGCCCTACTCTTATATCTCTTTCAGTGACGCTCACAATAATTTGTAGCGATAAAGTGACCAGAATTTGTTAGTTTCCAATGAGCCTCATTCACAGGCAGAAAGAATTTCTTTGAAAATTGTTCATCTTCACCCTTCTGTTTGTAAAAACACTCTTTCGGTATCTTTCATAAAAGTAGTTGTAACTGTCATGGTATCATTCATTTAAGTCATATATCGTTCATATATAATCATATATAACCATTCTTAAGTTGTTGCATTACAATCAACTTAATTGTCTTAATTGTCAACTTAATAGTATTTCTGAAAATAGTTTTTACCTAATTGTTGTATTATGTGACATAATTGTGACATTTTTTAAATTCACTCCTACATAATTATTGCATTCTGCACTGTAATTGTCATTCTACAGTTTATAAAACCCACTTTCACCCATTTAATTGCAATTGTAACACTATTGTTCGTAAAATCATTTGTACATAATTTTCACATTATGTGACGTTATGTTTAAAACCATTGTTACATAATTATTGCATTATGCAATGTAATTGTAACACTCATTTGTATCATTTGTAGAGCCACTCTCACACAGTTGTTGCATTATGGGACATACAGTAATTGTAACACTATTGTTCGTAAAACTATTGGTACATATTTCTTTTCTTTTATTCTTTCATAATTCTTGCATTATGCAACGTAATTGTCATGCTATCGTTCATGAAACCACTGTTACACAGTTGTCGCATTATGTATCCTAGTTGTAACAATATTGCTCGTACATTCTTACATAATTATTACATTATGCAATGTAATTGTTATGCTATTATTTGTAAAGTCACTGTTACAGAGTTGTCACATTATGCAACATAATTGTAACACCATCGTTTGTACAACAATTTGTATGCAATTTCAGCATAAAGGGAAGTTATCGTGTTTATAACCATTCTTACATAATTATTCGATTATGCAATGTAATTGTCACTGTAACAGAGTTCGTAGAATAAGGAGGAAGGAGGTGGGAATCTGAGAACGTTAACAAAGACTTTAATAAATAAATAAACAAACCGAAAGTAACGCGGGCAGCCCCTCACGGACAGCTGCCACGCACACACATAATAAAACATAAACAAAACACAACGTAAAAGTCCAGGCCTTGTCCTCTCTCGTGTTTCACTGTCGTCGCTCCTCCTTTTATGCTTCCAAACTCCTCCGTGAGAGGATTCGAGACCAGTGTGACGCGCAGCTGGAGCTCATCTTCCAATCACTCAACCGGCCCCACGTCGGTCTCTCAAGGCTCTCGCTCGCCCTGCTTGTCACATACCCCCATCGCCCCTCGCAGGCCGGGGGGTACCCAAGAGACTGCGCTCTACTCCCCCCCGGGGCCAGTCTGAGAGAAAAAGAGACGGAAGCACAAGGAGCGACAAAGACGAGAGAGGGGAAAGAAGAAGAAGAAGGAAAAAAAAATCTGCCGAGAGGCTCTTTCTTGAGGTGCCATGCGATGGTACTGGACGCTCGGTAGACGGCTCGATCCTCCTCCGCCCCCTGGCGGCCAGCAGTGGCTCCTCCTGTTGAGGGCAGCCGGCTGCGAGTCACACGCTCCCTGCTCCTCCCCGTCATGGCGGATGGTAGCAGGCTCTGGCCTACGGCGAACGCCGGCGACTCCTCCGCTCCCTCTAGGACGGCAGCCACTCCACCTCGACCCAGGGGCACGGCAGTGAGCTCTCCGGCCCACCGGTCTGCACTCACTCCAGCACCACTGCCTCGGGCAGCCACTCGCGGCCTTCTTTCTTTTGCGCTGTCCGACCTCCTCAGCACCGCGATCCCCCTCAGCAGCATGTCCCTCCTTCCTCCCGGGTTTCGACACCAATGTAACGGAGTTAGTAGATTAAGGAGAAAGGAGGCGGGAACCGGAGAACGTTAACAAAGACTTAAATAAATAAACAAAAATGAAAGTAACGCATAATAAATAATAAAACACAAACAAAACACAACGTAAAAGTCCAGGCCTGGCCCTCTCTCGTCCTTCACTGTCATCGCTCCTCCTTTTATGCTTCCGAGCTCCTCCATGAGAGGATTCGAGACCGGTGTGATGCGCAGCTGGCGCTCATCTTCCAATCACTCACCGGCCTCACGTCGCTCTCTCACGGCTCTTGCTCGCCCTGCTCGTCACAGTCACATTAACATTTGTAAAGTCAGTTACTCAGTTGTCGCATTATGCAACATAATTGTAACGCTATTGTTCATACCACCATTTGTATGAAATTGTTGCATTATGTGACTTAATTGTGATGCTGTCATTTAAAAGGTCACATCACCTTTAGTTTATTTTACAATACAGGCATCTTCAATCAACTTGGTCCCATCTTCTGTCTATCTCCCTAATAATTGTCCATCACCCTCAAATGTAATTGTCAAATATAAGACACAATAGTCCAAACAATAAGTGTATTTATTTGGTATAGGACAGGTGTGTGTGTGTGAATTAGGTCACCATTATCTGAGCTCCTATTATGTGTATTATAATATATTTACATATGTGTTTGCATATTGAGTTCACTTTCCTCAGTCCACATTCATCAAGCCCACATTTCTGAATAGACGGCTCTCAGAGTGACATTTAACTCAAATACTAAAGGGGCTACTGACACTTAAAGGCCACAATGATCTCTCTACTTGGTAACCTTTACTTTTAAATATTTAAAAGTTCATTTACATGCAAAAGAGCACAACAAGCATCCGTGGATAAGTGCTGTAATTTGAGACTGGAGTCATTTAGTTACACAGAGTCTCTCCAAACACATCAGTGGCAGATTGTGAAGGTCACGCTGTTATGACTGTAGACATTTGGGGCTTCTTACATAAGAATGATGCGATATTCATCTCCTTTTTAATTTTGAGTTGCTCTTTCATCACATAATTAACACAGTTATTCACATTTATGTGTTTAACTTGCTCATACTGTGGGTAAGACATTTATCAGATCCCCTTACTGTAACTATTAAAGTATTAAGTACTGTGTGTAACTCTATAGCAGCACCCTAGGAACCACCCAGAACATCCTAGCAACCACGCAGAGCACCCAAGCAACCACTCATTATCCTAGCAACCTCTCAAACCACTTTAGCAACCATCCAGAACAACCTACCCTAAACACCCAAGCATCCACTCAACATTCTAGCAACCACCCAGAAATACCCTTGCAACCACCTAGCAACCTCTCAAAACACCCCACAACTACCAGAACACACTAACAACCATTCAGAACACATTAGCAACCCCTAGCAACCTCCCAAAACACCCCACGACTACCCAGAACACCCTTACAACCATTCAGAACACAGTAGCAAACACCTAGCAACCTCTCAAAACACCCCACAACTACCCAGAACACCCTTACAACAACTCAGAACACAGTATCAACCTCTCAAAACACCCCACAACTACCCAGAACACCCTTACAACCACTCAGAACACAGTAGCAACCACCTAGCAACCTCCCTAGCAACCTCTCAAAACACCCCACAACTACCCAGAACACCCTTACAACAACTCAGAACACAGTAGCAACCTCTCAAAACACCCCACAACTACCCAAAACACCCTTACAACCACTCAGAACACAGTAGCAACCACCTAGCAACCACTCAAAACACCCTACAACTACCCAGAACACAGTAGCAACCACCTAGCAACCTAGCAACACCCTTACAACCCTTATTACACAGAACCCCCTTACAACCTCTCAATACACCCCAGAACTACCCAGAATACCCTTACAACCACTCAATACACCCCACAACTACACAGAACAACCTTACAACCTTTATTACACAGAACCCCCTTACAACCTCTCAATACACCCCAGAACTACCCAGAACACCCTTACAACCACTCAATACACCCCACAACTACCCAGAACACCCTTACAACCACTCAATATACCCCACAACTACCCAGAACACCCGTACAACCACTCAGAACACAGTTGTAGTTGTGGGGCAACCACCTAGCAACCTATCAAAACACCCCACAACTACACCGAACACCTTTACAACCACTCAAAACACCCCACAACTACACCGAACACCTTTACAACCACTCAAAACACCCCACAACTACAGAGGACACCCTTACAAACATACCACCCTTTGTTCCATACCAAAAAACGATGTCCTAAAAATTGTCCCCGTTAGGCCTCCTGACAAGAATCAATGAATTATTTTAGTGAAAAGGGGGAAAAAATCAAATAAAAAGCAATCTTTCATCTTTCTCTCCTCTCAGGTCCGGCCGCTAAGAAAAAATACGTGAGTTACAATGACCTTGTGATCTGAGGGCCTCCATCACAGGAGGAAGGTGATCGATGGCAGTTCCTGGTTTCTCTCAGCTCTTTGGCACAAAAGTAAAACGGGGAAAAAGGCTTTCGGTGTACCTCTGTTTCCATGCTTCTTTTGTCTGAGGGCCAGGACAGTGATTGGTCCCTCAGCTAAACCAACAACAGAGGATCTCAGCTGATTTTTTCGACACCTTTAAGAAAAATAAAAAGGCAAAACCACCCCCCTACCCCACAAAAAAAAATAAAAAAAATAAATTGACATCTGCAAAAAACACCGTAGCAGGAATCAAAGGATTGTACAACCGGAGGAAATACATTTTGTTGTTGTTTTTTCTGATAGAGGTGTAACAATGGCACAAAACGACTGATCGCTTGTCAGTCAAAGATTGAGGTTGTACTTGCCGTGATGGACCTTCGACAAGGCGTTTGTTCTGATAATCCATCACAGACTTTATTCAGGGCGCTGATGAATCGACATGGCTTTGGAATGCTGGGCCGAGAGGTCCTCCTCATCTTTACATCTTTACGTACTTCCAAACTGCAAGTTTTTGGGATTTTCTGTGCAAATTTGTGTGGTTCTTTCAGCATTTCCGTTTCCTTTGCTGTTGGGATTTTTACGTTTCATTTTTTTGTTTAATTTTCCTTGCCTTTCTGGATGCACATTGTATTAAAGCCATATTCTTCTCTATGAGATCTCATTCCTGGAATATTTTGTTTTACATTCTTTATTTTGAGGAATACCATTTGTTTCCCCCCTTTAACATGATAAATGTGTATGCCTCACATTTTTTCCACATTCCCACCATGTTTGTAAGGGTTCGTGGACCATCGACTGTGTTGTTAGTGACTTTGAGAGATGTTGCATTGGTTTTACAGTAACTAAACCCTGGTGACCGATGGTGTTTCAGAATTCTTTGTTAAAGAAAGTGTTCACGTAGCAGTTGTCAATGCATGCTTGATATGTTTGATGTTGAAGTAAATGAAAATCTCACCACAGTTCTCTCACACTGGCCTGTTTACAGATAATTTTAAAAGCCTTTGTTGATTTCTCTCTTTTTTCCTTAAGTATTATCTCATGAATTTCTCAGACATTCACTCACTCAAGGCAGAATATGGCTTTAATTTGTCTTGGAATTTTTAACTGCCCCAGAACTTATGGAGAAATTGTGCAAAAGATATGAATATATATTTAAAAAAATATATGAAAAAAAAATAAAAAGCATGTATGTTTTATACTGTTTGTACTAAGTATTCATGTTGCCCTTGCTGCTTATGTGCTGATATTGTGGAAGACTTTTATGTTTGGCCACTCATGCAACTATACTGTGGTGTTGTCCAAGAATGTACCAACATGAAATAAAACCATTTGGTTATTTTTATTACTTTATTATTTTTATTATTATTATTATTATTATTATTATTATTAGTCTTGAATTTGCTTTGCTTGAATTGTATTTGTTAAAATTGTTCATAGTCACTCAGTTCCAAATACAGGTTATTTTAAAATACCATGTGAAAATCACATTGGAGCCACCTGCACAAGACATTAGCTGTTTCCAATCAAAGTTGCAAATTCAACTTATGTGCAAAATTGGAAAACCGCAAAAAACATTTGCAAATAAAGCAGCGTTTCCATGCCATATGTTCAAGAGAACAAAATTGTCACTTCCTGGGGAAATTGGTGCAAAATATCTGTAATAAAAATGCACGTAGGAATCTTTCTTCAAAAATCTCTCAGCTAGCTTGATTGTGCTTTTTTAATATTGAGATAAATTCATTTATGGAATCTATCTTTATTTGCCACGAGAACAGAAATTTTTGTTTTAAATCCATTTCATGCTTTTAAGAGCCTTCAAAAAGAATCAGCAACTGGGAATATCTCTGCTAGTATTTCATTATTATAATGTATGTGCTTTTAAGAAGAAAAAAACGAGCTAGTATTGATTGCCTGTTAATGGAAAAAGATGATTTTAGCCTTGCTTCCACCACAGGAACTTTCTCCAGGAACTAGGGACTTTGGGGTGATACTCGGTGTGTTTCGACCACAAGGACCTGGGTCTAAATGAAGTTCCGGGTAAAAAATGTCCCCATCAGAAAGTCCCTGGCCTCGAGGTAGTACTTTTTCAAAGTTCAGTCAAGTCAAGTCACCTTTATTTATATAGCGCTTTTTACAATGCCGATTGTTTCAAAGCAGCTTCACAGTGTTAAACAGGAAAATAATATAACAGAATTTGATTCGGCTGTTAATGCAGCCTAAAACAATCATTTAACTGATTTGAATAATAGAAATTGATAATGTTCTATGTGTATGCCAAAGTAAAGAAATGTGTTTTTAGTCTAGATTTAAACTGACAGAGTGTGTCTGCTTTCCGAACAATACTAGGAAGACTGTTCCAGAGTTTAGGTGCTAAATAGGAAAAGGATCGACTGCCTGCAGTTGATTTTGATATTCTAGGTATTATCAACTGGTCATAATTTTGAGACTGCAATAGACGTGATGGAGTATAATGTGTTAAGAGCTCGCTCAAGTACTGGGGAGATAAACCATTTAGTGCTTTGTAAGTAATAAGCAAGATTTTATAATTTATACAATGTTTAATAGGGAGCCAGTGCAGTGTTGACAGAACCAGGCTAATATGGTCATACTTCCTGGTTCTAGTAAGAACTCGAGCTGCTGCGTTTTGGACCAGCTGCAGTTTATTTATTAAGCGAGCAGGGCAACCACCCAATAGAGCATTACAATAATCTAGCCTTGAGGTCATGAACGCATGAACTAACTGTTCAGCATTTTGCATTAAGAGCATATGTTGTAGTTTAGATATATTTTTAAGATGAAAGAATGCGGTTTTACAGATGCTAGTAACGTGGCTTTCAAATGAAAGATTGGTATCAAAGAGCACACCCAGGTTCCTAACTGACGATGAAGACTTGACAGAGCAGCCATTGAGTGTTAGACAGTGTTCTAGGTTATTATGTGCGGAGGTTTGTGCAGAGGAAATTACTAGTCATCCAATTTTCTTTTCAGCTATGCATTTTGTTAATCTTGTGAATTGGTCAATTTCGTCCGGGCGCGCAGAAATATAGAGCTGAGTATCATCAGCATAACAGTGAAAACTAATGCCATGCTTCCTAATGATATCTCCCAGTGGTAGCATGTACAGGGTGAAAAGCAACGGTCCTAGCACTGAGCCCTGCGGTACTCCATACTGAACTTGTGATCAGCATGACATCTCTTCATTTACTGCTACAAACTGATAACGGTCAGATAAGTATGATTTAAACCATGCCAATGCAATTCCACTAATGCCAACATAATTTTCGAGTCTATTCAAAAGAATGATGTGGTCGATAGTATCGAATGCAGCGCTAAGATCGAGTAACACTAACAGAGAGATACAACCACGATCGGATGATAAGAGTAAATCATTTGTAACTCTAATGAGAGCAGTCTCAGTACTATGATACGGTCTAAATCCTGACTGGAAATCCTCACATATACCATTTCTTTCTAAGAAGGAACATAGTTGTGAGGACACTGCCTTTTCTAATATTTTTGACAGAAAGGGTAGATTTGAGATCGGCCTGTTATTGACTCATTGTAATTAATTCAGGAACTTTCGGGGAAGGGACTTTGGTGCTGAACATGCTGATTGGGTGAGTTCACGCAGCATTTTGATTGGTTGACTCCACGCAGCATTTTATTTCAACCACCATTTTTAAAAGTCTGCTATTCGAATCAACAATAACGTTTTTAAAAATACGACCGACAACAAGGTTCAGGCTTTTTAAAGGGGACATATTATGTCCCTTTTCACAAGAAGTAATATAAATCTCTGGTGAACTCAGAATGTGAGTTTTCAGCTCAAAATACCCCCAGATAATTTATTATAGCTTGTCAAATTTGCCCCTATTTGGGTGTGAGCAAAAACGCGCTGTTCGTGTGTGTCCCTTTAAATGCAAATGAGCTGCTGCTCCGCGCCCCCTTTCCAGAAGAGGACGGATCCTTTACACAAGCTTCGGATACTCCATCAACAACAAAACAGGCGAATCTCACTCAGCCAAAATGTCAGAAATAACCAGTTGTGGAGTACAACCTTATATGTTTGAACCAGAGTCGGACACATATGGAGAGACTCAGGAAGAGGTTGCAACTTTTAGACTGCACCTGTACGTTTCTGAATGGTTAGTGGATACATTTATGTAACGTAAATTGTTGTGGAGTTACGCTGATTCAACATCGGCTAGCATGTACCGTCATGTTAATCTATAAATAGTTTTATAGGTGCTCATGTGGGAACGTAACACGTCCGTCACCGACTATTCAATGCATAATAAATGTGCGTTTATGAATAACGCAGATGGTGAGCATTTTAGGGATTAAACGAATGACATGGCTCTAGTTTCTGTGAATACAGTCAGAGACTATGGTAACTTTAGCCATATTAGCCGTACAACATTCTAAAAAGAAAGGAAATTTGCAAACATTCAGAAATATATAGTGTCATCTTTACCTGTTCTGGATATTAAGTTAGAGCATGAAGCATTGGTATTGACCCATCCTTCAGAAACAACATTTTCACAAATCCAGCGTTGTATTGATCCTCGTTGGTGAAGCAGTCATGTGTAAAAAGATCTGCACAAATATATAACATTTTACAGACATTCGTAAAATTTTAAGATTTCCTTCACAAATGAAATTCGACCATGGTGTCCTCAGTGGCTTGGACACTGGGAGTCTATAGAGACTCGTATGTCCGTTGGTACATCCAACAACATAACATTTGTAGTGTTTTTTGGCGCAGAAATTGTAATACTCTAGCAGCTGATACAGCGAGTAAACAGAAATAGCGGTCTCTGTGCTTCTCACTCAGGGGTGTGTCTATGTTAAAAGGGCAGATCATCAACAGTCATGGACGGGGTTTCCCTACTCTTAAGTAGGAGTAGGGGGAAATATGAAACAGCATGTTATGAGAGATTGATAATGATTGATGGGGATTATAAAAAAAGTATTGGGTGGATTTTTACCATTAAAGGCTGGTTGTTTACACACACTTTGGAAACACATCTGTGTTCAAACACCTTATAAAAGTGAATTTTGCATAATAGGTCCCCTTTAAGCTTATATGAGGAGGACGAAATCCAGCAGGAACTGGAAAGTCGCGCACAGTCCTAGGTCACCGGACTAATTTGCCAAATCTTCATGGTACTTTAGACCGCGATGGAAACACAGACAGCAACAGGTCTGAGGGAAAAAGTTCCTGGGACAAATTGTTCGGTGGAAGCACGGCTTAAGTAGTCAGATGTTGTAGTTACATCATCTGCCAGCAGGTGCTAAATGTGCTATGCTAACAAAAAACTCTAAAAGTTACAAAGTCTTGATTTTGGTTTTGGCCTCTACTAGAATAAGTTTCATGCTTGAGTGCTCAAAAAGCACAGCACCTCTCTTCACAGTCTGTCAGTAACGCTCTGATTTTCCGTACAACGCCATAACTCACTGCTTAACCACCATAGTATGCATCGTTGGAAAAACTAACTAGATAGACACGAAAACATGGTACCTTGTCGCAGATCCGTTGTTCGAACCATGTTGGTTCAACAATTGTTAATGACGTCATACTAATTATTCGGTTCTTGATCAAATTAATAATTACATTGCTGTAAACAACGAACATGGCATCATGTTCTCCATTGTGTAGTGTCCGTGACGTCACCTATAGGTTTCTGAAGAGCATTTTTGAAATTTTGAACCTAAAGTGGGCCGTCGGCATCTTGGCAGCATGTCACCGTGCTTCACTCCCGGATAACTGAAAATGGGCAAAGAGGCGGGATTTTGGTGGAGCTGAGGTGCCTGGTTGCTAAAACCGTGCCTGGTTGCTGAAACCGTGCCTGGTTGCTGAAACCACACCTGCCTAGCTCGACCATTGTGGCAATCCATCTGTCACTCAAGTGGCCACGGCCCTTAATTATGCAGAACTTAAAGGCTTAATATAATTTAAACGGATGAGTTATAAAAAAATTACCCCCCTCACAGTTATCACGAAGGGCAAAATTAGCTGTATAGACCAAAACCACTTTTTGTACCAGGCTGTAAATATGTTTTTTTTTCTGCTGTAAAGTTGGGCGTTTTAATATGGGGAAGATACAGATTTGACTCCCTTTGGAGTCTGTCTCTAGTGGCCAGTCGATGAATTGCAGTTTAAGTCACTTCCGTGTTGTATTCAAGAGAGCCCGCGGGAGGTTGCCGCTTGGGTAAAACGCACCCCTGTTTAGTTTGTCTCTATGAAGCCCCACATTATGAAAAGTGCAGTGTGCTCTGAGTGTGCTGTGATTGGTTAAACGATTCGAGTGTGTTTGAGAAATGTCACGCCCCTTTCCATAATCCCGAGTTTCAACCAAGCGGCAAACTTCAGGTCTCCCTCTTGAATCCAACATGGAAGTGACTTAAACTGCAAATCATCGACTGGCCATAGAGACAGGCTCCAAAAGAGAGTCAATCCCATATCCCCTTTGTAACTTTGCAGACCTTTTTCATGCTCAAACAGCAACGTTACACACTAAAAAAAGCAGAATAATAGCACCCATTTAATTCAGATTCAGTTCAGACTATTACTTGCATAAGCCTTGTCTACCCCAATCCCACAAGGGACAGTGATGGAAACACTTCTGTTTAAGTTCTAGTAGGAAAGCATCTTCTGAATTATAAAATGGGATCAAAGCTGTGTTTGATTGGCGGTGCGTTAGCGCACAAGCGTGTGCGTGGTTGACAAGCACTGCACTGTCAGCAGAAGGCATTGTGTGCTGGAAGCTCAGGCCTGTCAGATGATGACAGAGAAACGTCTTTCAATCACAGCTGGAGAGAGAAAGTCTAAAGTGTCTTTAATCCTGAAAGTGAGGGGTTGAAGGAAGGAAATCTGTGTGGCTTGCAAAACACATTTGCTAAACCACTGTCATGGCTCAACTGTGTGCTAATGCGTCTTTGACTTGTTTACGCTGCAGCAAATGTCGTGGCTCAGCATGTATACTGAGGACACTGATGCATATATACACTGATGCACTGAGGTCATTACTGATAAATAACATTTTGGTCATGAATTTCACCTTCTATGTAATCAAAATAGCATTCTTGTTAGTTGTTTGTACCAGATGTAGCTATGTTAGCAGGCTAATTGGCAAATGGAGCAGTAAAAAATTATGTGCTAAGCTAACAGGCTATTGTATTTTAAGATAACAGGTTAATCAGTTAGTTGTATGCTAAGCTATAAAGCTAATCTACTGGATGCATATGCAAAGTTAGTCCGCTAACCAGTTAGTTTACAGTTAGCTTATTATACTTTAAAGGTGCAAAGTATAATGTATATACATAAAATTTTAGTGGCATCTAGCAACTGCCCACCGCTCACCCCTCCCTTTCGAAGCATATGGAGAAGCTACGGTGGCCGACACAGGACAAAAATGTCGTCTGAGACAGCAGGGAGTAGCTAGCGCTCTGTAGAGCAGTTTGTCCATTTAGGGCTAATGTAGAAACATTCTAAGGTCATAAAAACATAACGGTTCATTATGTAAGGTCTTTATACACCACTGAAAACATAGTTATGTATATTACTTTACATTTCTGTCAATAGATGCTCATAAATACTACACACTGCACCTTGATTTAACTTTGTTACCAGGAAGACTAAGAACTTACACATCAACCGGCCAATTAGGCTGGGAAGTCAGCTGTAACATCTTGGTCATAATTTGGTTTATTTTTTAATGTGAATTTATCAATTTCTTCGTCAATATAATCAAAATAGCATTCTTATTAGTTGCTTCTACCAGGGTTTTCTCTGTTAGCAGGCTAATTGGCTAATGGCGAGCAGTTTAATCAGCTAATGATGTGCTAAGCTAACAGGCTAAGGTGTTAGCCATATGTTAAGTTACCAGGCTACCCAATTATCCATATGTTAAGCTAAAAGGTTAATCTACTTTGCTGTAGTCAAAGCTAGTCGGTGCACAAGTTATCTTACAAGCTAATGCACTTGCTTATCTTACAAACCAACTGATTAAACACAACAACAAACATAAAATTTGACAATTTATAGTTTATAGTTTTTTACCTTAATTAGCAGGCAGACAAGTAAGAACCTGTGCGAAAAGCCAGCCAATCAGACTTGAGATATTAAGTTTTTGCCTTCATATGTGTAAATGTGCCTGAGAACGTGGTAGTCTGTGGACATGCTGTTTGTGACTTTCAGTTTGTTGACGCGAGGGAGCCATCAAACGATACCCATAACCTCCTTCTTAAGGAACGGAAAATGAACATGATCGAAATGATTATTCTCACAAAGGTTTGAAAATAAAACCAATGCATCTCTTCATTTCCACTCAGCATGGGGGCTTAAACTAAGCAAAATTGAGACCTAAAAAGACAGACTTGGCCACAAATAGATACGTCTTCGATCTGATGAGGTCTTTCCCTCTATCAAGCAAGGAATAGCAGGTGTCAATAAAACCCAATTTATACAATCCACGGGAATGAAAGTTATTAACCTGCTTGCCATGGAATGTGTATTTGCGTCTTGGCCTTTCCATTTGGAAGTGGGGGGAACTCAGGATATTGAGAGACGACTCAGGACACATTGATCTATTTCAGCTGCATCTTAAATAAGTATTTGACATTTCATCTCAGGCATTTCTGGCTACTGCAAAACATGTTTAACTCCTTCCTTCCAGAATTAGATATTCCACAGCTGGTCATGAGCAGGATCCACAAAACGGAAGGAAATGTCAAGGCAACCCCTCGGCATGAATTTTTATAATTTTACTGATGGATAAAAGATTATATTTTTATCTGTAATTGCCTCTTCTCATTTTAACCACACAGTTTCTCTGCAAAAAATGTCATTTATATTATGACACACACACACACACACACACACATATACACTATATTGCCAAAAGTATTGGGACAAATAATTGAATTTAGGTGTTGCAATCACTTCCATGGCCACAGGTGTATAAAATCAAGCACCTAGGCATTCAGACACTTTTACAAACATTTGTGAAAGAATGGGTCGCTGTCAGGAGCTCAGTGAATTCAAGCGTGGTACTGTGATAGGCTGCCACCTGTGTAATAAGTCCATTCGTGAAATTGTAAAATAAATATTAAATACTAAATATTCCACGGTCAACTGTTAGTGGTATTATAACAAAGTGGAAGCAATTGGGAACAACAGCAACGAAGTGGTAGGCCACGTAAAATCACAGAGCGGGGTCAGCGCATGCTGAGGCACACAGTGAGCAGAAGTCGCCAACTTTCTGCAGAATCAATAGCTACAGACCTCCAAACTTTGTGTGGCCTTCAGATTAGCTCAAGAACAGTGCGTAAAGAGCTTCATGAAATGAGTTTCCATGGCCAAGCACCTGTATCCAAGCCTTACATCACCAACTGCAATGCAAAGCGTAGGATGCAGGGGTGTAAAGCACGCCACCACTGGTCTCTAGAGCAGTGGAGACGTGTTCTCTGGAGTGACCAATCACGCTTCTCTGTCTGGCAATCTGATGGATGAGTCTGGGTTTGGCGGTTGCCAGAAGAACGGTACTTAACTGACTGCATTGTGCCAAGTGTAAAGTTTGGTGGAGGGGGGATTATGGTGTGGGGTTGTTTTTCAGGGGTTGGACTTGGCCCCTTAGTTCTAGTCCAACATCAGTGCCTGACCTCACAAATGCGCTTCTAGAAGAATGGTCAAAATTCCCATAAACACACTCCTAAACCTTGTGGAAAGCCTTCCCAGAAGAGTTGAAGCTGTTATATCTGCAAAGGGTGGGCCAACTCAATATTAAATCCTATGGATTAAGATCGGGATGTCATTAAAGTTCATGTGCATGTAAAGGCAGGCGTTCCAAAACTTTTGGCAATATAGTGTATATATACATACACACACACACACAGACTAATAAGACACTTGTATCTGAAAAGGGTTATTTATTTATTAATATATTTTAGTAGTGTAAAAGTGTGGCAAAATAGCAATTACATTTGTTTATTTATTTTTGTAGTGTATGTAATTGTACTAATAATATAGCAAGACAATGCTAAAATAAAAGATAAAAAATGACTCCTGTCAATTACCATCCAATATTTATTTATTTTTTAATTTTTTTGTAGTGTAAAATACTGGCAAAATAGCAAGAGAAATAAATGCTAGTCTCCTGTCAATTACCATATTTATTTCTTTATTTGTTTGCAGAATTAATAGGATCTGGGCCCGTATTTATCAAGCCTCTGAGATTTACTCACAAGAACACTGCTAAGAATTGCCTTGAGAGTAAAAAAATTCTTGGCTCAAAGCTGCGCTTAAAAGTTAGTTATCAAGCATCTCAGTCATACTTTAAGTGAAGTGTAGGACTAAATCTTAAGTGTCAGTCTTAGAGATGATTCACAACACTTTGCTGTGCCACAAACAGGATTTTGGATGACGATATAGGCATGGACCAATCACTGAATAGATTTCCTTATTTAAGAATATTCTCGGATAAATTCACATTCAGTAGTGAAATTCCAAAGAGGAGTTTACATTCAACACACAATAAAGAATTTTCAAGAGAATACATTATGATATACACATTGGAAATGAAAGATTAACACATTGTCTTACAAATTATACATTTTAAACCGGTGTGCTATTAACTGACCTGCCTATATATAGGCTAGATTTTATGATATAATCCAAAAGAAAACCGAATTGGTGGGAGGAAGAAGCGCTACTGCTTGCTGAATTAGTCAAACAGCAGAAACATGTTATAAAAGGCAAGTTCAGCCCAACATTAAATAGCGCTGAAAAAGATGATGCCTGCTCTGTCCAAACGATACCGTTTGATTAACTGCTCATCGTCAAACATTTCAAAAACATTCTCCCTCTCCTGAAAGATTTGCGCACGTCTCTGTCTCCTCAGTGCCATCACAAGCCTCTACTGGCAACTCCTAACCACTTGAGAGACCTCTCGAGCTGTCTTAAATAACTGGGAGAGTAAGAGTGATTCTTAGCTTTAAGAAATTTAATAACTTGCTTTTATACTTAAGTAAATTTCGTGAATACAATTTCATGAATTCTCAGCACTTAAGACTAAAATAGCACTTTGAGAAGCTTGATAAATACGGGCCCAGGTAATTAGTTACTGTACAATATTTGTTGGGTATTATTTAATATTTTATTTTCAGAGGAGACAAAGATGGGCGTTTCGTCACTTTCAGGAGATTTAACACAATTCACAATGCCTGAAGTCTCAACTCAAATTTAAGGGTCTTTATTACTGTAATTCATTCACACTGCTGCACACTAACCATTCATAGACAATGTTGGCTCACTATGATAATAAAAACACACAGTACAGAGACCGTATCAAACGTGAATGTGACAGCCTAGTAATTTAGTTATGAACCAATTTAAAATCAGACAAGAGCAAACAGCAGGACAGGGGGATGTGGAATATTCAGTAATGTTCTGAAATATTACACTAGCTGTAGTCGTTAAACAATCACAATGCCTGGAAAGGTTATTAATATGGTACTTATTTAGTATTCAGCCCACTCTTGAAACCTCCAAACCAGCATAAAGTGTAGTAAATGCAGGCATCATCAATACAATACAGTAAAAATGGGTTGGAACAATATGAGGGTGAGTAAATTATGACAAGATAATATTTTAAGGTGAACTATCCCTTGCTGCCATCAATGCTGACATACTGAAAAACTTTCACTAACATTTAACCAAAAATAAATATTATGTTCTGAATCTCAGTCACTCCTGAAGGCTTCAGGTTCAATGACCTACAGTCATTTTAACTCACACTACAAGAAAAGATATAAATGAATGGCCTTATACAAGAGGAAATTAGACATGAACGCACTGCAAAGTAGTTATACAATTACCTTTCTATACATTGACCAGTCATAAAGCTTTAGCATTTTGAATGATGGAAAAATGCAAATTTCACCACTTATAAATGGTGTCACATCCTAATTTACATGCCATGCATCAGATGGAAATTGCATGGGTCATTATGCTCATTTGGATCCCCAGTGGATTGCTCGATCCGCTATTAATTCACATGACTCGTTTGGAAAATCTCTCATGCAAATAACACTCCTGATTGAATCAAGTAGCACACAATTATGGCATGAAAAATATTACTTAAGGATATATGTTTTTTTTGTTTTGTTTTTTTTTTTCATTTAAATGAAGTTATTTGCCTTAATTTGATCAAGCTCACTGGCCAAAAAGAGTCAAACGAGTAATTTTCTATGAATTAATATGATTCATTTTGAGGTTGTGGAAAAATATCAATAGGAAATATTAACTGCATTCTAGAAAATAAATTCTAGTTATCATTTTGTGTCATCAACTGGCAGTATGCTAAGCTGTCAGGTTAGCCGTATGGTAATCAAAATAGTAATTAGTTATCCTTTTGTAACAGCTATCTGTTTAACAGGCTATTCGACTATTAATATGGTAATCTTGCAGGTTCATCAACTAGAAGTAGCTGTCAGGTGTGCTGTAAGGTAAAACAAAGTATTTCTAGTTGTCCTTTAGCTGTTTCAGCAGGCTAATCAGCTATTGCTATGATAATGTTGTAGGTTCATCAACTAACAGTATGCTAAGCTGTCAGTTTAGCTGTAAGGTAATCCAAATAGTAATTCTAGTTATCCTTTTGTATCAGCTAGCTGTTTTAATAGGCTATTCAACCATTGATATGGCAATCTTGCAGGCTAATCAACTAGCATTAGCTGTCATGTTCTGTAAAGTAAACCAAATAGTAGTTCTAGTTATCCTTTAGCTGTTTTAGTAGGCTAATCAGATATTGCTATGATAATGTTGCAGGTTCATCAACTAACAGTATGCTAAACTGTCAGTTTAGCTGTAAGGTAATCCAAATAGTAATTCTAGTTATCCTTTTGTATCAGCTAGCTGTTTTAATAGGCTATTCAACCATTGATATGGTAATCTTGCAGGCTAATCAACTAGCATTAGCTGTCGTGTTCTGTAAAGTAAACCAAATAGTAGTTCTAGTTATCCTTTAGCTGTTTTAGCAGGCTAATCAGATATTGCTATGATAATGTTGCAGGTTCATCAACTAGCAGTATGCTAAGCTGTCAGGTTAGCTATAAGGTAATTAAAATAGTAATTCTAGTTATCCTTTTGTAGCAGCTTGCTGTTTTAACAGGCTATTCGGCTATTGCTATGGTAATTGTGCAGGTTCATCAACTAGCAGTGTACTAAGCTGTCAGTTGTAGGGCTGCACGATATTGGGAAAAACTGACATTATTGCAATGTCAGTTTTTCCCAGTATCGTGCATTTTATCGCATTTTGTTTTTTGCGATATATATATTGCAATATGAAAGAATTAATCATTTTAGGATGATTGTGGTGATTTTTATGCATCTGCATAAAAAATAATAAACATTACAAGCAGATAAATACAATATAACAAAGATAAAAATTAAATAAGCCGTGCTGTATGTTTTTCAGGTAGGTCTAACAGTACTGAGGTACAGAAATGGAATAATCAAATGTAAAATAACACAATTTACTGTATAAATATAATTAATATAAAGAATACAATTTATCTTTGTTAAAGCTACAAAAGTGATTTGTCTTTCTATTTTGTTGTTTGATTAACATTAGTGACACAAACAACTGCGGGGGTAGTAGGCTGCTGTCACTTTAAGACGAATGCACAAATCCAATATAAGTGAAAGACAATTGATACGCATCCATTTTCTTTCTCAATTGTTTACAACACATAACCGACTGTGTTTACGAGGATACTCATCAAGACGAGCATTTTGACTTTATTTTATGTGCACGTGTCCCTTCAACCTCAAGAGAAAGAGAACTGAATTCGGCATTCACGTGCTGTCTGTGTGGCTCTGTGTGCTAGTCCTCTTGCTCTTAATGTCTGACTCGACTTAAAAGCACATGCAGATGAAAAACTTTCACTCTATAATGGTTCAACTTTGCAGTTAATCCGCGATCACATGCGTTCATAACTGGGGTGCAGCTGGCCCATATGGACGTACTATACTTGACATCGCACATTCTGCAATTTGACTATCGCGGATGCACACATCGCGATATCGATGCTAAAGCGATATATTGTGCAGCTCTAGTTGTAAGGTAATCAAAATAGTAATTCTAGTTATTCTTTTGTATCAGCTAACTGTTTTAACAAGCTCAGCCATTGATATGCTAATCTAGCAGGTTCATCAACTAGCAGTGAGTTAACTTGTCAGACTAGATGTAAGGTAGGCCTACACAAAATAACCCTTTGGTATCCTCTTGTAGCAGTGGTAGCTATTTTAACAGGCTAATTTACATTTACATGTATGCATTTAGCAGACACTTTTATCCAAAGCGACAACTGAGGAGTACAGGAAGTGATCCGTTATGAAGAGGTGAAGAAACGCAAAAAGTGCCTTAAATACTAAGTTTTGAACATTGCTCAGAGTAGCCTAAGCTAGAATAGGGAGGGTGTAGAGAAGGATAGATGAAAAAGAATTCGAATTTTTTTTATTTTATTTTTTTTATGATAAGATTAAGTGCTCACGGAAGAGATGGGTTTTTAGCTGTCTTTTGAATGATGTCAGTGATGTCACCTCCGGATAGAGGTAGGAAGATCGTTCCACCAGCCGGGAAAAGTGAATGAAAAAGTTCTGGAGAGGGATTTCATGCCTCTCTGGGATGGTAACAAAAGCCGCCGCGGGAAGTATGCGGGTGCTGAGCTTGTGGTGGATCCATAAGCAAGCATCAAAGCCTTGAACTTAATGTGGGAAGCGAGTGGTAGCCAGTGCAGAGAGATGAAGAGAGGTGTGACATGGGCCCTTTTGGGCTCGTTCGAGACAAGACGTGCCGCTGCGTTCTGAATCATTTGAAGCGTTTTGATTGCACACGATGGAAGTCCAGCCAGAAGCGCATTGCAGTAGTCAAGCCTAGAAATGACCAGGGCTTGGACAAGAAGCTGTGTTGCATGCTCTGTAAGGAACGGTCTGATCTTCCTGATGTTGTGCAGCGCAAACCTGCATGACCGAGCTGTCTTTGAAATGTGGTCTTTGAAAGACAGCTGGTCATCAAAGATTACTCCAAGATTTCTGACCGACTCTGAAGGAGTAATCAAAGATGAACCTAGCTGGATGGTGAAGTTGTGTTGTAGAGTCGGATTAGCAGGGAAGACGAGAAGCTCAGCCTTTGCTAGGTTGAGCTGCAGGTGATGTTGTTTCATCCATGACGAGATGTCTGCTAGACACTGTGAGATTCATGCAGCTACTGTGGGATCATCTGGTTGAAATGAAAGGTAGAGCTGTGTGTCATCAGCATAGCAATGGTATGAGAAGCCATGTGCCTGTATGATGGGTCCCAGTGATGTAGTGTAAATGGAGAAGAGGAGAGGTCCAAGCACTGAGCCCTGAGGAACCCCCGTGGTTAGTTGATGTGCTTTGGATACCTCCCCTCTCCAGGCAACCTTGAAAGACCTACCTGTGAGATAGGACTCAAACCAGAGGAGTGGAATCCCTGTGATGCCCAGTGATGAGAGGGTGGACAGAAGAATCTGATGATTCACAGTGTCAAAGGCAGCAGATAGATCGAGAAGGATGAGGACTGATGATTTGGAAGCAGCTTTTGCAATCCGCAGGGCTTCAGTGACCGACAGTAATGCAGTCTCGGTTGAGTGGCCCTTTTTGAAACCTGATTGGTTTATGTCCAGCTGATTAAATTGTAAGAGGAAAGATGAAACCTGGTTGAAAACAACTCGTTCAAGTGTTTTCGCTATGTATGGTAGGAGAGAAACAGGTCTGTAGTTATCTACAAGTGATGTGTTGAATGTGGGTTTTTTATCAGTGAAGAAATGGGCAAAAACGTCGGCAGATAAGGAGGTGGTGGGAGGTGGTGGAGGGGTACAGAGGAGAGAGTTGAATGTTCTGAAAAGTGTGCGTGTGTTTGAGGTGCTGTGAAAAAATGAGGATTTAGCTGCGTGGACGTCATCTGAGAAGGATGAGAGCAGAGATTGGTACTTACCCAGGTCAGACGGGTTGTTTGATTTTTGCCATTTTCTCTCTGCTGCCCTGAGTTTGGTCCGGTGTTCGCGAAGAACATCAGATAACCAAGGGTTAGAGTGAGTAGGGCGTGCTGGCCTAGAAGATAGAGGGCAGATACTATTTAGACAAGAAGTTAAGGTAGAACATAACGTGTCTGTTGCAGTGTTGACATCCATAGATGAGAATTGTGTGGGTGAGGGAAGGGAGGATGACACAGCAGAGGAGAGATGAGAGGGAGAAGAGGAGAGATGAGAGGGAGCTATTTTAACAGGCTAATTAGCTATATGTATGCTAATCTAGCATAGCTGTAGCTGTCTAGCTGTAAGGTAAGGCTATTCAGCGGTATTCAAAGCTAGTCAGCTAACTAACTGTTAAAACGAAACGATTTTAGCCATATGTAGCATTTGTTATATAATATGTGACGTGGAATTATTAGTAGGGGAGAGTGGGGTAAGATGAGCCCACTTTTACTTGTGTTGTCCTCTATGCATGAAAAAATTAGACAGAAGTCAAACAAAAACACCAACCTTTATTTCAGGATGTCTCCTTTCAAAATGAAATAAGAATGCATCAATAACAAAGGGCCATGAAAATGTGGCTTCTTAAAAAAAAAAAAGTGGTCTTGTGGCTCAACTTGCCCCAGCTGAGGGGTAAGTTGATCATAGTGAATGGGTAAATTAAGCCATGTGGGGGTAAACTGACTCACTGATTTTTTTCAAGTTTGAACTGGAACATAATTATTAAAAAAATCACAAATGTTTTATTTCTTAAATGTAAATTTAAATGTAACTTAACATGACATTTAATGTAAACAACATAAAACCAACCAAAAAATAAGAAAGAAGAATCTGTTTGGCATTTCAACAACTATTCAACATTCCACCCATCAAGATTGCAGGGAAATATGAAGTGTTGCTCCCTTCTTGCAGTGCCCCCAGACTTTTGAGGTTGAGGTAGCTTCTTCAGCACATAGCTTTTTGGGGGAAAAGCCACATCATTTTCCTTGAATGCAAAAGTGGGTTTCTCATCGACAGTGCTCCCCCGGATTCTTCGGAGAAATCTTCCACTCACTTCGTCGTCCTCAAGTTTCTCAACCATGCCAATGTAATGATAGCTCCTGCATTTGGTTTTAAAGTTAACTACAACAAAGTCACCAACCAACAGATCTGCGATGTCTGGTTCGCTACTCTTATCCTCAGAGCTCTTATACTCAGGAATGTCATCAAGTGGTATGGGAATATCACTCTCATCAGAGCTGCTGTACACTGTAACTTTTTTCTTGGTTTGTTTTTTCTTGAGCTTTTCTTTTTCTTTGATGTTACTTTGCTTTTTCCCCTGATGTTTATTTTTTCCCTCTTCATGAGCCCTTTCCATCTCTTGCTTTTCAGGAATATCAGTTAGGATTCTTGTCTTCACATGCTTTCTCTTTGTTTGTGCCCTGGGATTCTGACTTTTGGGTAAAGGTATAATTTCCCCTGCAGACACATATGCAGTGTGGCTGGGATGCAAATCTGTGTCACTTGGTGAAGCACATCCATATACTGATGAAGGCAGCTCAGCAGTGATGGAGGTTGAAACAACTGGTGGATCATCTTCAGCAGCAGAATGTAGCTCAGGGTTTGGCCTGTCTGTTACCATGGAAGGCTAACTCCTGATCAGAAGAAATATCTCTGTTGTAAGGGGAAATCCCTGTGGACCTGAATCCAGAAGTTATATTCTGTGGCATCGCTGACATGAAAGCCTCATTCACACATCCAGGGAGCTGGTATATGGTTGCTGTTTTGCCTGGGTTAGATCTCATCCAACCATCAAGAGCTTTGTTGTAATAGATCTTAAATGGATCATAAATGCTCTTGTCCAGTGGCTGCAGGCGATGGGACGTGTGGGGTGGAATAGTAAGCAGAACAATACCCTTTCTCTTTGCTATATCTACTGCCCTTAGTGAAATGTGGGCCTCGTGGTTATCAAGGATTAGCAGCATGGGATGGTCAGAGGAGCAGTTGGTGTGCTGAACCAGATGTTCAAGGAACTCAGCAAAGGTGTCTTCATTGATCCAGCCAGATCTGGTGAAGGTACCAATTGATCCTTGAGGTGCTCCTGTGATGAAGTGTCTTTATATCTAACCCGTGGAAAGATAAACATAGGAGGGATTGACTAGCATTCCCGGTAGCATTGACTAGACAGACCACTGTCACTTGCTTTTTTCCTTTCTCTGCCACTACCTGCTTTGGTGTCTGCAAGGTTGTGACACCTGTTTCATCAACATTATAAATCATGGTTGAAGGGAATTTATGCCTGTAAAACAAAGATAGGACATAAAAGAGCCAGATCAGAATCAGAGTGGCTAAACCTTACTGGTAATGCAAGAAGCATTTACAACTCAACAGCCCTCAATTGATATCCATGTAAATATAGTTGGTGGAAAAACACATGTGCCAGTGTTAACTGTTGTGTATGGTCATTGTAATGAATATAATCGAATGTGTTCTGTCACCTGTCCATCACTTTAGCCAGATTGTCAAAGAACTCCTCCACTGTAGTAGGCTGAAGCCCTTCCCACAGATGTCGCTTCAGGCATATGGCAGGAGAGATGGTGGCGTGCTTTAAAATCCCGACCTAAAAGAACAGAATTAATTATATCAAGATGCTGTATTTAGCTACACAAGATCAGTTAACCTTAGCTGACCTACTGAATTAAGTGATGTCTTGCACACCCTACCTGTTAAACCATTCTCTTTCCAGTTGTTGGGGACAGGAATGTTGTTTCTGTCTGCCAATTCAAATGCCAGTTCACAGCATTTTTTGGCAGTAAGGCCATGGAACTGGTCAACCAGCTTCTTGATGTGGTCTGCAAAATCCTTCTTTATCTTCTCTGTGAAGATTCTCTTTGCCTCTGCTGTTCCACTGTACCCTACGGTTTTCACTTCCTTTCCCTTCTTCTTATTTATATATCTACGTAAGGTTGACCTGTCAATATTTATTCATTTTGCCACAGCTCTGATGGATTTTCCACCCTTTACATCAGTTGCTGCTCTCTTCAATTCCTCAAGGGGTGTTGAGCCCCAGTTGGTCTTTCTCTTATAATTTCTTGGCATGATATCTTTTCTGCAATGTTTAAAATCTGAAAAACCAAATCAGTTGTGTAATACTACACTGAAATAAAAATGTCTTTACTTAAAAACTTTAACTTAACTTCAGTGCCTCATAGTGGGGTAAGTTGAAACGCTGGCTGAGTTTACCCCATAGCATTTGGTTCACTTTGCCGCACAGCCACCATTTTGGAAAAAAAAACAGCTTGGCCTAGTAATTAAGGCTAATCTTAGCTAAACCATTCACATGGTTTTATACATTAGCAAATCACCAATATGTATGGTATATATTTTTAGGCCTGGATAAATTTGTTTTGACATAACAGTCATTATACCTGATGTATAAAATTTACTTTGATAGGATAAAAACAGTTTCTTGTGAGAAAACAATACTTAGCACTTAAGCATGTACTTCTCTCCACCACAGCCAGAAAGAAATGATAGTTGCTTTCTGGATTTATAGTCACATGACACCAAATGTGTACAGTTGCCTAGAGTGGGTCAACTTACCCACTGGCTGATTTTGCCCCACTCTCCCCTACTTCCTCAAAAGTGCCCATTGTAGCAATCTGGAAACCTTGCAGGCTAGTGAATAGTTGTAATTATTAGAATACAAGTTAATCAGCTATTTGTATGCTAATATTGCAGATATCAGTAAGCTGTGAGGCTAGCTCTAAGATAATCAAAATAGTATTCTAGTTGTCTCTTTTTTAGCATTGATAGCTATTTTAGCAGGCTAATCAGCTATTTTAACAGACTAAACAGCTTTGTTTCAAACTGACATATTCAATTTGGAAACCTAGAGGGATTACAATGAATTGGAAACCCAGATTTTAGTAATCTTGGTCTCATAACGGAGTGTCACTTTACGTTTTTCCTTGTGAAGCACAATCCCCATTGAAACCAATGTATGCAGCATTCTCTCGTGTAGGTGCCCTAAATTAACTACTGTCATGGAAGTAATTGCAAAAGTCAGGTTGTTATCATATGGTCTCATTGGACCAATGATGGCAGCCATGCTATAAGATACTATGACAGTAAAGATATGTGATTTAATTGTCTGAACAAGCAGTCTTCTGGGAAGGCGCTCACAGGAAAATCATGAGCTAGACAAATGCCAAGGCGCGATACTTACAGAAGTTGAAATGGGATTTAGATGGAAATCTCCCTTTAGGTGTGCTTTTAGTTTTTATCACCACCTTCTATGCTTGAGTTACAGGTCAAATTTAACAGCAGCGAGGGAAAAGGCAGAAAATCCATAGGTATGTATCACTTTTCTTCAGCTTTTTAACTTTCTTGTTTAAAGATTAGAAATCCTCTTTGCTCCGCGAAGCACAACCTGTGTGCGTTATAGGCCTGACTTTAACAAATGAAATGAGGGGGGCAAAATGCCCCAGTGCTTGAAAATTCCATTAGAGGCACATGTCAGAGACGGTTACCATTTAAAATGAGAATCTCAGTTGCCTAAAGTTTAGAGGACAGAGGGTTCTTTGTGTTCTGCTCATACTGGTGAAAGCTGTGTTCATCTGTCCTGGGGCAGAGGGGGCAACCGTTCACCTTTTTTGTCTCATCTGGGGTTGATACTTCGGGCTATAATTACCAACTCTTTTTAGAGAACTGCCAGCATTAGTCACTGCGCACAGAGGCAATAAAGTGCATTTGCACAACCATATATGTTTGGTTTAATGAAGGTTTCTTGGTAGCGTAGCAATTTAGAATGTGTTATGATCCTGAATGTATTTATTTATTTACTTTTCTACAGGCAATGCTGTCTACAGGCAACACTTTTTAAAGGTTGTCATATGTATTTAAAGCCTTTTTGAGCACTGAAAATTCTTCAATACAACTTTCCCTGGGTAACCTTAAAATGTCTGGCTCAGTCATGTCGCCTTCTTTACAATGTTTTTCCTGTGTTAACGGGGGTGAAACATATAGAAGAGCTTGTCCTTTTCATTAAATAGCATTTAGTTTTTAGTATGGTCATCTCAAAACGATGTTTCATTAACAAAGTTCGGGAGGAGCATGTTCAAATGATCTAACCAATCAACTTGTCATCAGCAATTATCACGTCTAATCCTATCAGCATGAGAGGAAGCCTCTATATATATATATATATATATATATATATATACACACTCACCTAAAGGATTATTAGGAACACCATACTAATACTGTGTTTGACCCTCTTTCGCCTTCAGAACTGCCTTAATTCTACGTGGCATTGATTCAACAAGGTGCTGAAAGCATTCTTTAGAAATGTTGGCCCATATTGATAGGATAGCATCTTGCAGTTGATGGAGATTTGTGGGATGCACATCCAGGGCACGAAGCTCACATTCCACCACATCCCAAAGATGCTCTATTGGGTTGAGATCTGGTGACTGTGGGGGCCATTTTAGTACAGTGAACTCATTGTCATGTTCAAGAAACCAATTTGAAATGATTCGACCTTTTGACATGGTGCATTATCCTGCTGGAAGTAGCCATCAGAGAATGGGTACATGGTGGTCATAAAGGGATCGACATGGTCAGAAACAATGTTCAGGTAGGCCGTGGCATTTAAACGATGCCCAATTGGCACTAAGGGGCCTAAAGTGTGCCAAGAAAACATCCCCCACACCATTACACCACCACCACCAGCCTGCACAGTGGTAACAAGGCATGATGGATCCATGTTCTCATTCTGTTTACGCCAAATTCTGACTCTACCATCTGAATGTCTCAACAGAAATCGAGACTCATCAGACCAGGCAACATTTTTCCAGTCTTCAACTGTCCAATTTTGGTAAGCTCGTGCAAATTGTAGCCTCTTTTTCCTATTTGTAGTGGAGATGAGTGATACCCGGTAGGGTCTTCTGCTGTTGTAGCCCATCCGCCTCAAGGTTGTGCGTGTTGTGGCTTCACAAATGCTTTGCTGCATACCTCGGTTGTAACGAGTGGTTATTTCAGTCAAAGTTGCTCTTCTATCAGCTTGAATCAGTCGGCCCATTCTCCTCTGACCTCTAGCATCAACAAGGCATCCACAGGACTGCCGCATACTGGATGTTTTTCCCTTTTCACACCATTCTTTGTAAACTCTAGAAATGGTTGTGCGTGAAAATCCCAGTAACTAAGCAGATTGTGAAATACTCAGACCGGCCCGTCTGGCACCAACAACCATGCCACGCTCAAAATTGCTTAAATCACCTTTCTTTCCCATTCTGACATTCAGTTTGGAGTTCAGGAGATTGTCTTGACCAGGACCACACCCCTAAATGCATTGAAGCAACTGCCATGTGATTGGTTGATTAGATAATTGCATTAATGAGAAATTGAACAGGTGTTCCTAATAATCCTTTAGGTGAGTTTATATATATATCTGGGTATTTCACAATCTGCTCAGTGCAGGCTGGTGGTGGTGGTGTAATGGTGTGGGGGATGTTTTCTTGGCACACTTTAGGCCCCTTAGTGCAAATTGGGCATCGTTTAAATGCCACGGCCTACCTGAGCATTGTTTCTGACCATGTCTATCCCTTTATGACCACCATGTACCCATCCTCTGATGGCTACTTCCAGCAGGATAAAGCACCATGTCACAAAGCTCGAATCTTTTTAAACTGGTTTCTTGAACATGACAATGAGTTCACTGTACTAAAATGGCCCCCACAGTCACCAAATCTCAACCCAATAGAGCATCTTTGGGATGTGGTGGAACGGGAGCTTCGTGCCCTGGATGTGCATCCCACAAATCTCCATCAACTGCAAGATGCTATCCTATCAATATGGGCCAACATTTCTAAAGAATGCTTTCAGCACCTTGTTGAATCAATGCCACGTAGAATTAAGGCAGTTCTGAAGGCGAAAGGGGGTCAAACACAGTATTAGTATGGTGTTCCTAATAATCCTTTAGGTGAGTGTATATATATATATATATATATACACAGTAGACTCACCTACATTTCTCGACAGTTTTCAGCATCCCTCCACCACCCGACTCTTCATTCTCGGCTTCCTACCACAGCCAGGAATTCGGGGGGAGTATTCTGGGTTCGGGCCAAATACCGAGCTCAGAGCCCTCTCCTTAGACAGCACGTCAAATACACATAAGGTGCATATATGACTTATTTGTAAGTGTGAACTCGTGAATTATATAATAACATGGATGACATCCTGGTCCATGGCAGATAATTTCAGTTCTCGTTGGAGGCCCTCAGGCGGGTGCTGGTTCGAATAAGCGAGTCTGGCTTGAAGCTGCACCCGGAGAAATGTAATTTTTTTAGGGAGGTGACGTTTTTGGGGCACAAGCTGGGCGGCCAGGGGATCGGCACGATGGAACTGGCCTACTCCTACAACCTCCCAGCAGCTCAAAAGTTTTTTTGGGTTGGCCTCATATTACAGGAGGTTTGTGCAGGGTTTTTCCAGTATCACGGACCCACTTTTCCGCCTGCTGAAGAAGGATAAGTCCTTCACTTGGGCTGAGGAGTGCCAAAACTCTTTTGCTGCCCTGGTCACAGCCCCTGTATTGGTTCCCCCTGACCTGGCACAGCCCTTCATTTTGGACACGAATGCCAGTAATGTGGGTATGTGGGGGGCGGTTCTCTCGCAGGTGGGGGTTGGGGGAGAGCGAGTTGTAGCCTACTACAGCAAAGCGTTCAATAAGGCTGAACGCAGATACTGTGTCACCAGATGGGAACTTGTTGCGGTGCTCTTTGCAGTCCGACACTTTAAGTATTACCTGTGTGGGCTACCTTTCACTGTATGCGCTGATCATTCAGCTCTCCAATAGCTAATGTCATTCAAAGAGCCAGAGGGCCAGCTGGCACACTGGATTGAGGAACTTCAGGCATACAAAATGAGAGTAGTACAACGTCCAGGGTCAGGCCATACAAATGCAGATGCTCTTTCTCGTCGGCCATGCTTTGCCAATGAGTGTCGGTACTGTGACAAAAGAGAAGCCAAGGAAAAAGAGCTGGAGGACCCAGATGCCAGTGGAGCTTCTGTGGTTTGTAAGCATGGCGATACGCCAGCGTGTTTGATGGTGGGGATAGTTGGAGTGGAGGACTGGAGGCGGCTGCAAGAGTAAGATGCGGACCTGCAGCCAGTAATCCAGTGGGTCCAAGCACAGCAGCGATCTCTGTGGGAGGAAGTGGCCATTCTCTCTTTGTCCACAAAAAACGTATGGACCAAATTCAAAGAACTGCGTCTACGAGACGCAGTGTTAGAGAGGGAGTGGAAAGACCCTGCCACTGGGGAGGGGAGGTGGCAGGTGGTGGTGCCCAGAGGGCTGCGTGAGGGGGTTATCAGGGCTGCCCATGGGACGGTTGGGCCTGGACACTTTGGGGTTTCGAAAACACTCAAACGTGTCAGATAGAGTTTTTACTGGGGACTTGTAAGGAGAGATGTGGAGGATTTCTGTCGGTGGTGTGATGGTTGCATTGCCCGCAAGGGCCCGCCTGGCCAGTCACTCGCTCCTCTGCAACAGTTCCCCATAGGAGGCCCAATGGAGAGAATGGGGGTGGATGTAATGGGTCCTTTTCCATGTTCGGAGAGGGGTAACAGGTTTGTGATGACGGCTATGGATAATTTCACTAAATGGCCAGAAGCTTACGCACTGCCTGACCAAGAAGCCGAGACAGTGCTAAACGCGTTGGTGGATGTTCAGTCGGTTCGGGAATGCTAAATCCATACACAGCGACCAAGGCCGAAATTTTGAGTTGCGTGTCTTCTCAGTGATGTGTAAAAAATTAGGGATTCGCAAAACAAGGACCAGCCTTTGCATCCCCAAAGTGATGGCCTCGTTGAGAGGTTTAACAGGACACTGGTGGAACAGCTGGCCATTGTGTCTGCCAAGCATCAACGAGACTGGGATACGCACGTGCCATTTATCCTCAGGGCGTGCCGATCCGCTGTGCAAGACTCAACCTCTTGCATACCCGCCCTTTTGATGTTAGGGCGGGAGATCAGAACACCTGGGGAAATGGCTTTCGGGAGGCCACCTGATGCGCCTGCTATGCCCCCAGGCCCTGAGTATGCTAGGAAGCTTCAGGACTCATTGGAAGCTGCTCATAATTTTGCAAGGAAGCAGTTGTTAAAAGCGGGGAGCCGACAGAAGCGAAATTATGACCTGAAAGCAATGACTAAACAGAATATAATTGTGACAAGAACAACTAAATTAACGATCTCTTAAATATTTTCTAATTTCACTAAACATTTTCATTTAGTTTTGTAAACCTTTTTATTAAACATGAAAACCTTTATTTTCATTAAAGGTGCTTATTTCTGTTATTGTAGGCTCCTTATTTCTGTTATTGTAGGCTCCTTATTTCTGTTATTGTAGGCTCCTTACTTGGCCGTGTGTGAGACGTACATGTTCGGCAAAGTCGTGTATCTTCGGAAGTAGAGCCGAAGTAAAAAAAAAATGCTGTGCACACCGCCACACAAAATGGGGTCAACTCAACATTCAGTACCACCCACAACGCAATGACGTCATTTTTGCCACGCATACCTTTGTATAAACCTAGCTTAAGTTTAGCACTGAAAACTGTATCGTACTATGTCTACTCGTTAAACAGCATGAGGTAAAAATGGAAAACTGTGGCAACAGCTTTCTTACCGGTATATGATGCCGTTTTGCTTCGTGGTTGGGCAGAATTTAAGTTTTTCAGATTGTTTGTTGTTCGCTACTATTTGCAGCCTTTAGATGCTGCCTACAATGCATTGAATCCTCACTGGAAACTAAATGTAACTCACTCCCGCTAAACATTTACTCTTTATATTCTTGTACCCGGGAACAATACAAGTCGACACTATTTTGACTAAAAGTTTGCTAAGAGGTAAGAAGTTTGCCTTTCTACTGTCAAGTTTTATTAGAAGCACATTTTGCCAGCGGTGAAGTACCCCTTTAAGTTTTATTATTTATCATTTAACCAAAGCGACTTCTTATTCTTTGTGATATATTTTATGTGTAAGATATTACATTTCTAAAGAAGTCTTTCTCCAAGCCATGTTTTATTTTTACTAGCATTTTATTTATCCCACAATTGAATTGTTAGAAGCCGTGTGTCAAAAACTAGGACAGTGATGGCATTACAACACCACAGACTGGCATTCAAGAGAGAGCGTCTTTATTTTACCATCTGATGACACAGAGACTGTTGTGCAGCTGCAGCGGCAGGAGTGAAGAGGATGCATGTGAGCGCTGCCTCTGTCCTGGGCTCTGGGGATGCAGTGATGGATGGTGTTTGTTTCAGGGAATGGCTTTCATCATGGCACAAACCAACTTCCCACGACAAGCTCTTGGATGCACTTACCCAGTGTGCGTGGTAGAATCCCTCTTTAGACTTCTTTGCTCATCTTTGCCTTTGTGTGTCTTGTTGTGTAACGATGATGCATGTAGAAAATTACAGAGAAGCAGAAACAGGGTACAAATTAGTGTTGTAGAGCATTAGATGTACAAATCCCATGTTTTTTTTTTGCCAACGCATAGACGTGTTAGATAAACTATCATCTAACATAACATAGCATAAAAAGTAGCTAGCTACAAATGTGTGTTTCCCCGGACTAACATTTAGATTTTTTCCCCCTGTACCACCTCCTCACCATGTACTGATTTTCAAATAATTGTACTAAAAATATTAATATATTTATATAGTATATTTAGTTAATAATGTATTAACATATTTTAATTACCAGAAATTTAGCAACCCTGTGACACCCAGAAACATAATTTGGACCATTTATACAGTAAGTAAGTAAGTAAATCATTTCATTCCATTTTCTCGGTTGCAAACAATTTATTTAGTTTACTGCATTCGTGAAAACCTAACTATTCAACCCTGTTACAGTAAGTTAAGTAATAAAAATTATCAAATTGTTTTTTTTCTTTCATTTATGGGAAAATGTGTTTATCACTACAAACTAACATTTGTTGTTGTATTTTATTGTTTTTTTTTGTTTGTTTTTTTAAATATTGTATGATGTATAATATTATAATATATATATTTTTTTTTTATGTTATGCATTTTGCCTATTTAATTTTGATGTTTATTTTTTCCATGAAAGAGTGTACATGGTCTGCAACAATGCTTAGGTAGGTGGTATGTGTCAAAGTAACATCCACATGGATGGCAGGACCCAAGGTTTCCCAGCAGAACATTGCCCAAAGCCTCACACTGCCTCCGCCGGCTTGCCTTCTTCCCATAGTGCATCCTGGTGCCATGTGTTCCCCAGGTAAGCGACGCACACGCACCCGGCCATCCACGTGATGTAAAAGAAAACGTGATTCATCAGACCAGGCCACCTTCTTCCGTTGCTCTGTGGTCCAGTTCTGATGCTCACGTGCCACTGTTGGCGCTTTCGGTGGTGGACAGGGGTCAGCATGGGCACCCTGACTGGTCTGCGGCTATGCAGCCCCATATGCAACAAACTGCGATGCACTGTGTATTCTGACACCTTTCTATCAGAACCAGCATTAACTTCTTGAGCAATTTGAGCTACAGTAGCTCGTCTGATCGGACCACACGGGCCAGCCTTCGCTCCCCACGGGCATCAATGAGCCTTGGCCGCCCATGACCCTGCCGCCGGTTCACCACTGTTCCTTCCTTGGACCACTTTTGATAGATACTGACCACTGCAGACCAGGAACACCCCACAAGAGCTGCAGTTTTGGAGATGCTCTGACCCAGTCGTCTAGCCATCACAATTTGGCCCTTGTCAAACTCGCTCAAATCCTTACGCTTGCCCATTTTTACAGTGGCCGAGAGAGCTCAATGCGCTGCAACTGAAGAAAACACTTTCGCGGACTTTTGCAGTGCGTTTCTGTATTTGCATGTGTTGTGGACTTTTGCAGCGCATGTGTTGTCAAACTGATGAAGATGTTTTCTTTATTTGCTGGTGTTTTTTCTATTTGCATGTGTTTTCTTCATTTGCAGCGCGTTGAGCTCTCTCGGCCACCATACATTTTTCCTTCTTCTAACACATCAACTTTGAAGACAAAATGTTCACTTGCTGCCTAAAATATCCCACCCACTAACAGGTGCCGTGATGAAGAGATAATCAGTGTTAAAGATTTATATAATTTGAGTGATTTTGTACTTTATATATTTTATTTACAATAAAAAAAGTTCTACCTTTACATTGTTTTTTTTTTTTCGTTTTACACATTTATGTTTTCTACCTCTTAAGCAACAATGTAGCTACTTTTTGCTTATTGCTTTTCAAAACAGTACAATAGCTTGACTTTAATGACTTTAAATTTTGACTTGTTTCAAAGTAGTTTCCCCAGTGGAAATCGCCTCTTTAAATCATGTGTGCTTGACTACACATACCCTTCTTCAGCAGCTTTGGCAGCCCCCCTCCTCAGGACTTCATATCTAAGTTGGTTCTTCTCTAAACTTGGGTCTGACCAAAGGGGAGCTTGTCTTTGGAAGATTGATAGGGGCGTTCAGTGCCATAGACATGGTGATCTATCTCCAGCAGCTGCTTCTGTGGTGTCCTGCCAGAGAAACGGTGGTGTCCTACAGAACATGCTCTTATAGAGTGAGGTTAATGGGTCAGAGTAGTGGAATATTTATCTCTTCATCCAACAAGGTCAAACACATAATGACCCAGAGAAAGAGGTAAGCCGAGCAACTGTTTCTGTGAAGCTGGTTGGTTATGCTGTCTTTATTGGTGCAGAAGGCTGAAAGGAAGATGTATGGAGAGATATAATGGTTAAAGACCTGGGCTAGTAACAGAAATGTTTCAGTTGATCCATGAACATGACCATTGTGTCCTTGAGCAAGACTACATGTCGCCTCTGGCTTGCTCAGTTGGGGACACAAAATTTTCAAATAAATATCCAAATAAATGTAATTACTAAACTAAATTATATCAACTACATTACTTGAATATATATGATAATTGAAATGAGCTGATGACATCACCGTTTTCTCCAGAGCGGCTGTACAGCCGAATCAAATTCTGTTCATTATTTTCCTGTTTAACACTGTGAAGCTGCTTTGAAACAATCTGCATTGTAAAAAGCGCTATATGAATAAAGTTGACTTGACTTGACTATTAACCTCAGGTTGTAGAGAGATTGTTCTTGCGTCAAGTGCAGTTTCATACCAAAGCTATTACTATATTGTGTTTTTTGCTTTGACCTAAAACATATTGACCAATTAGCATCCAAGATCACAATCCATTTAATAATAAATATTAAAAACTGTACTGTATGTGTAACCGGTCCTACTTGACCCGCTCCGAGCAGGATTCGAACCGGGGTCTCCGGCATGGGAGGCGGGCTTATTAACAAGAATGCTAAAGACCACAGCCGCTAGCATCACTCATTAGCGCCTCTTGAGATCAGGTGAGTGAGGTTTACACGCACAGCTCTTACAGAACTTTGTCCGTTACACTCACCCCTCTGAACCTCATTCCCACCCGGGTCACAGCACCAAATGTAACCGTTCCTTCTTGAGGGTCAATGACTGGATCATTATTGTAGTGATTGTTATGTTTCTAGCATGTTATATGTTTGGCAACCGTTCTTCTAATCCTAATCGATGGAGTATGTAGCTTTTAATTTATTAACCTTGTAGGAAAACACATCATGGCCATATTCCAGGATGACAATGTCAAGATTCATCAGGCTCAAATTGTGATAGAATGGTTGGGAAGAGCATAAAGAATAATTTTCACACATTGGCACCTCTGAGTCCCGACCTTAAATTCTGGTATTTGGGATGTGCTGGCGGAGACTTTACAGAGTGTTTGACTCAAAAATTGTTGCACCTCTTGATGGAAAGAAATGTTGTGATGTTATTCCATCAAGAGGTGCATCAATTTAGACTTTATTGATTTACATGACACATCCGAATCGATAGATCACTCGAATGAATCAGGCTCTAGAACCAAACCAAAGCTAGATGTGTGAGAGAACCGTTTAGCAAGAACCAGTTCACTAAAATGAACTGGACTTGCCAATGCCCTATTATGTCTGAGAACAGAGCGTTTAGAATGAACCGACTTACTAGAATTAACTGGCTTTCCAACACTACACGAGAGTTGAGCCGTTTACATGCTGTTTGCAATCTAAACGAGTGAAAAAAGTCACCATTTTGCTGAAAAAAAAGTTGCTCTTTAATGGAAAAGCTACTGCACAATACATTAGAAACACTGAGATACTGAAAAACATAGTCGCTGGTGATTCTTTTGGTGAAAGCTGAGATTGAACACCTAAAATCTTCATCAGAGAGCGTAAAATGACACCAGATTTGAACTTGGGATGCCGGCTTTCACAAATTGCAAGTTAAAACTGGTAAATACAGTGAAAATCAGCTGTTTCTCTTTTTTGCATTTTTGTTTAGAAATTTTACATGAAAGTTAGGGTTGGCATTTTTTTTTTCATAAACACTTTTTGTTATAATAGAAGTAGTCTAAAAAAATGTACATCTTCTGTTTAAGTTTCAGGACAAAAAATGTTCGACCAATCATTGCATTCGATCTGAGAGATGGCGTTAAATGACCTCATGTCTCAAAGCACATAACATTACAATAATAATGAACATAACTTAAAGAACACTGACCTGTACCACCTGACTGCTGCAGATTCATTTTGGCATTGATTGTGTTGACATTGAAACGCATCTCCAAATTACAGTAGTTATGGCATGAACGCAGCATAAGCTCATTGATTTGGTTCAGTAGGAACTGTAAAACATGCTGAAGATGTGTGATGTCTGCATGAGCAGGTGCGTGGAGGTATGGAAATACATACGTTGACAAGCAGGACATCCTATCATTGAATTCGTCACTCCAGAGAACACGTCTCCACTGCTCTAGAGTCCAGTGGCGGCGTGCTTTACACCACTGCATCCGACGCTTTGCATTGCACTTGGTGATGTAAGGATTGGATGCAGCTGCTCAGCCATGGAAACCCATTCCATGAAGCTCTCTACGCACTGTTCTTGAGCTAATCTGAAGGCCACACGAAGTTTGGAGGTCTGTAGCTATTGACTCTGCAGAAAGTTGGCGACTTCTGCACACTGTGTGCCTCAGCATGCACTGACCCCGCTCTGTGATTTTACAACTAACAGTTGACCGTGGAATATTTAGGAGTGAGGCAACTTCATGAATGGACTTAATGCACAGGTGGCAACCTATCACGGTACTACACTTGAGTTCCCCGAGCTCCTGAGAGTGACCCATTCTTTACAAATGTTGGTAGAAGCGTCTGCATGCCTAGGTGCTTGATTTTATACACCTGTGGCCATGGAAGTGATTGGAACCCCTGAATTCAATGATTTGGAGGGGTGTACCAATACTTTTGGCAATACATATAAATACATTTAGACCACTTAACTTAGTGATAGTTATCAGGATGTGAATAGACTTTCAACCAGCATAACAAAAAAAAAGTTCTGGAACAAATCACCTACCCTGCCTTAAGTAAACTAAATTAATCTCTGTAAACCAGATGTTTAAAGCACAGCAAAAAGTAGCACACGGTGTCTCCACTGTTTTAAAATCCTGGCATTTGCACATATTAGTTTTTATGTGTTTACCTGTTAAAATATTCCCAGAGAGACATGCTTTATCTGGCCCAGTTTGGTCCACCTACCCCACGGCATGTCCTCCCCCCTCTCGCTTTTAGTTTTGTTCCAGAAAAATCTAGCTGACTATGTGTGTGGGTTGTGAAGATGAATTGTTTGCAGCATGCTCTTTAAATCATAGGCGTGCACAAGCCTCTCGTTTAATCATATTTCACACTGACCCCACTTATCTCTGTCTCTTTTAAGGGTGTCAGAGGCCATCTAACCACACTCAGCCTGACGGGTCGAGGTCTCAGCCAGGGTTTCCTTAAACATTTCATAAACATTTCAGCAAAACAATTATAATGTTTCTGTGGCTGTCAAGAGACCATTCAGTTTTAAATTCTGTTGATTGGGATTTTAGATTGTTAGGCTTTACAGTGAAAGCAAATATTTAAAAATGTGTATTTTTGTCTCGTTTTACAGTAAAATATCCTTAAATCTTGAAATCTTGTGTGTGTTTGTGGTTCAGGTATACCCTACATTATGAGGACAGAATGTCCCCACAAAGATGGCAATATCCAAAATCCTTGTCCTTGTGGGGACATTTTTTGGTTTATAAATGGCTTATAAATCAGAATAATTCATGTTTTCTGAAAATTAAAAAATGCAGAAAGTAATTTGTAGGTTTAGGGTTAGGGGACAGTTTGTACAGTATAAAAATCATTGTATATGGAAAGTCCCCATAAAACATGAACATGTGTGTGTATAAACATTATTAGTTATTATTATTTAGATGATATTAAGATAAATGTGTATTTAGATTTTTATATTTATTAAGATATTTAGATTAAAAGTATATATATATATATATATATATATATATATATATATATATATATATATATATATATATATATATATAAAATAAATAATAGAAATACATTTTCACTGTCAAAATTGTCTCGTTTTGTAAAATATTTGTCAAGATATATGTAAAATATTCTTTTATATTATCTTAATAATATATAATATAATGTTCAATTCTCTTATTTCTCTAGTAAATATATCTTGTTTAAGGCTGATTATTATTTTCCTGAAAAAGACAAAAATATTTAAGAAAATGTATTTTTGCATTGTAAATAAATAAATTCCTATTGTCTTTTAAAAAGTTTTGTTTAAGATGCTTTTATATTAGAGCTTTCAAATTGATTAATTGTGATTAATAATATCCAAAATAAAAGTTTGTGTTTACATTATATATGTGTGTGCACTTTGAGTTTAATTATCATGTATATATAAATACACACACATGCATGTATATATTTAAGATTTTTTTTAAATAATATATATATATATTTATATGTAATATAAATTATATAAATATATATACAGTATATACATGCAAATTTTTCTTACTGTGTGTATTCAAATATACATAATTATACACAGTGCACACACATATATAATTTAAACACAAACTTTTATTTTGGATATGACTAATTCGCGATTAATCTATTTGACAGCAGTGATTTTCGAGCTGGAAAGCCTCTTTTTCAAACCACTTTCATTGTATAGAAAAGAGCAGGAAAACATCTCTTTCTTCTTATTTTTTTGGACTAATTTTCTGAATCAATCATGTGGGGGTGAGCAAGTAATGATTGTTTTTTTCATTGTCATTTGTGGGTTAACTTGTCAAGTCAACTTAGAGAGCCTGAAAATGAAGAGTCTAAAAAAGAGAAAGAGGAACAGAATGCATACAGAATATGAACATTTGCACACATCCATAGGTCTCTGAAGGCATTTCTAGCTTGAAAGAATCCATTAGCAATTTCAAAAATGACACAGTTTTTCTCTGCAGATGTATGTACAAGACACAATAGCAACCATTACAGGCCTCGTTGATATTGTTTTTTTTCTCTGCGCAGACTGGATACATATTGCATATTGTTGGATAAATACATTTCATACCGTGAAACGTTGACTGGGAGATATAGCTGAAATGTTTCTCGCGTCAATACGGGGCTAAGAATATTATGAGGCGAATTGTTACAGGATTTGGTGCACTGACTTGAAACACAAGAAACTGATTTTCATTGTGAGGATGAATACAATGCTTTGGTATGAAAAGCATGGGACACTTATAGCGCTGCTCAATCCTTTTGCAGTTCCTTTTGGTTCTACACCATTACCTCTTTAACCCCGCCCACTGATTTGCACAGGTCATGTGATAGTAAATACGAGACCTACACAAACACAGGATTACTCCAGCAACAAAACCATAGAGACGCCTCTGAGGATTGCAAGGCGTTTTGAAATGCCAAGTTGTGGAAAAACGGATGAACTTTATTTTTAACTGAGTTCCAGATCACGTCAGTAAGACACAAGCTATGTTTCCATCCAAATTTGCGAATTTAACTCAAAATTGGAATATTGCATAAAACATTTACGAATACAGCACTGTTTCCATTCAGTGAGTCACTCTATCATCAAATTAATTGCATCTCAGAGTGTGCAGACGAAACACACAAGTTTGAGTAACAATGTTTTCACCATTCACATTTTAACTCTTTTCCCGCCAGCTCAAAAGTTGCCAGCCACCACCAGTATTTTTTATCATAATTTTCATGCCCCCCCCCCCCCCCACCCCATATTATTGTATGAATATTTGATCATGCAATATGTCAAAAGAAAGAACACTTTTATTCTAGCTACATGCATTCTTTTTTTTTTTTTTATCAACACTTGAATGTGGTTTAGTTTCATTAAAAAAGCAACATTTATATCTGAATGCATACTGAAGGCAAACTGACTTTAGGACCCAGCGGAACAGCTCATTTGCTTCTTATAAAGTTATAAGGCCATCTAGTGGCAAGAGTCATGAACTATCATGTTATATTATCTTTTTTTTCCACAAGAGGTCAGCAAAGACACCAAATGGAAGATATTTTGAGCTGAATTAAAAGTTATTTTGAATTGAAGGTGAAAGAATGTGAAGAATGTGCTTAAATTACTATTTATTACTTATTGATAAAATCTAGTAATTTAAAGGTAAATAAAAAATAAATAAATAAACCAAAAACTCTAAAAAAAAATTGCATTCAAAAATATAAAAAAAATAGCAAAATGAAATAAAATGAGCTTTCTGGACAAAGAAAAAATTAAGTATAATTTTAGGGTTTTCAAGTCATTTTGACCTGTGAGGGAAGGATTTGTTACAAAGTGTGAGGGAAGGATGAGGGTTAAACCAGGATTAGGCCTTAGTTCAATCATGGCATTTAAGTAGCTTTTATAAATGTGTCTTAGAAAAAAACATTACTGGTGTGCATCTTGAGACAGAACAATAGCACTGATATATTTGAAGATCTGTCAGTGGCAGTGCAAGTTGCTTTCAGTTAAAACAGCTTAAACGTGCATTTAGTCTGGGACTAGCTTAAGCCTTGTCTGTGAAACCAGGGAAATCTCTAACATTTAAACTAAGGTTAATGACTGAAATGTCATATCTGTTACTATATTGTGTATTTTAGCACAGCTAGACTAATCAACATCCACTAAATTTGTTCAACCTTAGAGCAAGCTCCAAATTGTGCTGAAGCGTTTGGTACATCAAGTCTATTATGCCTTTCTTCTTAACCTGGAATGATTCTCATTGTCGTAATCTAAAGCTGCGGTAAAAGCATGCAACTTGCTGATACCGCCAGCTGAGGAGATGTGCGGGGGTTGACGATCTGACATCCCCCACCAATCACCAGCAAGGTTTTCACGTGTGTGGGTGGGCTAATTGCACCGTGGGATAGATTTAAAGACTTAATGACTATCATGCAGCGACCAAAAATACATGTCTACCAGAAATAGTGGCTGGAATAGGTGTGGTACACTCTTGTTCTCAAATAAATAGAGTCTGGGTGTGCTGGCAGATAGCATTGCAAAGGGCTTGAATGCATAGAGAGCTGATAACAGAACAGTGTGCTGACCGCTATGAAAGGCCAAACATCTGAGAGGGAGATAAACACAGGCAACATAATCCATCTGTAAAAGGCTTTTTCTATTTCAAGGCACTTTCCACGAACAGGGCACAAAATAGCAGCTGAAACCGAGAAGCGTTTTTTTCCAGCATCGGTCCTTCAGTTGAATATTCAGCAGATCAAACTAACTATGTTTTATATGTTTAACCCCTCATTTTGGCAAGTGGGGCATAAATGACATACCCAAAATAAAAAGCTTGCTGCTCACAAGTCATTCTGAATAGAGACACATAGACAACATATATTTAGAAAGCCAACAATTGAGAGTTTACAGTTCAAGTCTCAAACATAAAAATAAAACAATATTAAGAACATATTGTTAAATGTATAAAATATGATTTTTATTCCATGTTGTAGAAACGTAGAAACACAATAAAGCTGAAGCCACCAGTCTGCTCATACTTCATTTCAGGACTGAGGATGTTATCTCTAAAACTGAATTTTATTAAACATTTTGTAAGACCATGTCAGAGTGAGTTTTTAGAGAAGGCTGATAAGATGCTAATACAATTTTATTGCCCTTTAAACACCCATGTGCAGTCTATTGTCTAAGGTCTGGTGAGGCAAACTGCCTTATTCATATTTTGTTGTTCTCACTTGACAAACTTTTCTTAGGGACTTAGGGCCCTATCATACACCCGGCGCAATGCGACGGCAGGCACCCGACGCAGTTATCATTTTCACATCCAGCGCCACGTTGTTTAAATAGCAAAAGCACTCACGCCCATCTGTTCGCCCATGGGCATGCTGGTCTGAAAACCAGGTGTGTTCAGGAGCTGTTTTGAGGAACTGAAAACGACTGTATAAAAACGACTGTGCCATTGACCAACAAAAACCTGGTCTAAAGTCAAATAGCGCAGTATTTTTTGTGTTATTTAAAGGATGCGTTAGTAATATGTGCCTATAGGCGGGTGCACAATGCGCATGCACTCTGCTTATTACACAAACAGGGACGCGCAGCAGCACACAAACATTTTTAAATATTAAAAATAAAAGGATTCCTCTCTGGAGAAGTGTTCAGTGTTTCCGCACGCAAATTCCTCGATGTAAATAGCGAATCCGCCATGGCGCAAGCACAACTGGCTTTTAAAGGGAATGGGGGATGAGACTCTGATTGGTTTATTGCACGTTAAGCCCAAAACACACCCATGACTCATTAAGAGACTACGTACAACCCTTTTGGAAGTGGATTCGGACACACCCTAAGACCATGCGCGTTTAGATCGTTAAACTAGGGCCCAAAATCTTCATTATTCTTTTGTTTGTATTCTGCCCTTATTAGCCTATATTTTGGCATTATGGCTTGGCAAGCTACACCACTTTGATCCCACTATACATTAATCCACCTATTTATCTTTCTAGAAAGCAAAAAAGAGCATATTCTTGGGACCTTATGTGAATTCTTTTAACAAATTAGTTTAAGACAGACAGACAGGTACACTGTTAATCTGAATAAGTTGTCAAAACTAAAAAAAATTGAGGTAATTTGTAAAATTTTTTTTTTTTTTTAAGTTAAGCAGAACTGGCTGATTTTTATTTTGTTTTATTTGTACTCATACATTTTAACTACTCTTAATTTGAAGTATTTGCGTAAGCTAATTCATACATTTAACTTAAAACTTTCAACTTAAATATTTTTAGTGTTGGAAATGTGGCTAGCTTTAACTAGCTAATTCAACAAATGCTAACTTGCTGGTAAAATGCTTTGATAGCATTGGCATAGTATAGCAATTGCTGAATGAGTACGACAGTATAGAACTTTTACTGTATATCTGTTCTCAAACCAAGCTCATGCTCCACTCGTCACCATGACGGTACCCCCCAAAAAACCCAACATAACAAAAACTCTTCTAAACTAACATAGCAAAATATTAAACACTAAATCTCCACCTTAACATTAATCTTGCACAAAAACATTACTCTCCCTTTTGAGTGTCATGGCAAAGCATGCTTTTTTCAGTTAAATTTAAGTTTCTCTAAAAATAAAAGAAACAAGTTCATAAAACTCAAAACGAAACAATTCAGTTTACTTAAAATGTGTCGGTTTTGTGAACTCAAAAGAAAAAGAAAGTTCTAAAAGTTAATTTGATTGAACTAGTTTGTTTAATTTAGTTTGGCTCAACTCAAACCAATTCATTATTTTGAGCATTAGGGTTTACAGTCAGACAGACAGATGTGTAGTAGATAGATAGATAGATAGACAGACAGAAAGACAGACAGACAGATAGGTAGTCAGACAGACGGAGCAAATTAGTTTATGCAATAGAATAGCTCTTGGCATGACAGGTGCATTAGA
>CM077217.1:21814929-21979929 GCA_039654625.1 Rhinogobio ventralis | reverse complement strand
TATTAAATTACCAAAATATAACATGTATTGTGTTTGTAAAAATGTTGCCATTCATTGCTGAGCTCTTACTGAAATAAACAGATTGTCAATCACAAAAATTAATATTTGTAATAATTTATGGAATTATTCAAATGTAAAATGTTTAATTATTTTGAAATTACATAGTAATCAGTGTGTTTTGACATTTTATATTTTTTTTAGTATTGGTATTTTTCTGTATTATAAATTGTCACATATCTTCAAATCACAAGTACATAACAGGCACTTGAAGTACTCAATCGTGCAGAACAAATAGATATGGTAATTGTACTTAATTAAAATAAAAACTCTCATTTACTTGCCTTAGGTATTCAAAAGGGGTTATAATGGGGGGTGAAACATTTACATGCATGATTACATTTTAAAGGCAAATAATCCATGTCCAGGGACATCTGAATGGGAGGGTTGTTAGCAATCAGCCAGATCAAACATTACACAGGCGATTTATAATGGTTTGGGGGTTGGGATTTAGGGTCACCTTGTTATTCACCGTCTAAAAGAGACCTTGCAGAAGTCCAAGCTCACTTCTTGTGCTCAAAATGAGCAGTTAAAACGTCCATGGGATATTTGCCTGTTTATGTTACACTTGCAGTGATTTTGAAGGCATACATTTTATTAGCATGTTCCCTGGAATCGAACCTGTGACCTTGGCGTTACTAGTGCAACGCTCTATAAGTTAAGCTACATGAGGAAAAATACGTTTTTGTAACCAATAAGACCATGTAACAGACACATAATCACAAAACTGCACACTGGTGATTTTTTTTTCAGAACATCTTCCATTGATTGAAAGTTTGTCAGATTTATCCCCAGTCCAATATCTAGCATTATAGATTTTCAGGATTGACAGCCATGGGCGTCGAGTTCCCTAAAGACAAGGACTGGAATGACGGCAAAAACTCAAGGCTTCTGAATTGTTGCTCAAGTCACCAGAGCTCAGTGTCATTTAACTCCTGTCACGATCAATCTCAAATCAGTTTCCCAAAACGCACTCAGTCGTGGCAGGCCGTTTGACATCTGACATTTAGTCTGTGATGTGTTTGCCTCTCATTTTTGCAATATATCCTCTACACTCTGCAATTCATTAGTTAAATATTGTGGTAAACACGACTTGTCAACAAGGGTTATTTTGGAGTGGGTGTGGTTTGACAAGAGTAATTCGAGACAACTTGTGCAGTGTTCTGGAGCGGAAATACATTTGAATAGTAGATTTATTAGATTTATTAAAATATAAAAACATTTAAAAATGTAATTTAAGTAACATTTTATATATATATATAAAATATATATTATCTTGACCGGTACTACTTATATGCTTATGTGTCACTCCACTGTCGTTGACTGATGGAAGACTTCAACGAAAGAAGAATGTCATATACACCTAGGATGACTTGAAGGTGAGTAAATCATGGGCTAATTTTTATTTTTGGGTGAACTATCCCTTTAAGCATTAATTTCAACATATATGGTAAAAACTAATCTTTTCAGCAATAGATAAAGGCTTAAAGCAGTTTGGAACTGTCTTTCTTCGCGGAAGCTTTGCGTAAGAGCTAATAAAATATTTAAACTCAAGACAATATTTCGTGTCTAATTTGCTTGAGACAAGTAGCCGTGTAATAAGTGGGATAATGTACATCCAACCGGTTGTTATCGCAGAATAAACCCCGACAGAGTGATCAGGACCCCGACGCGAAGCGATAACAACCGGCTGGATGTACATTATACCTTACTTATGACCACTGACAGGTGAAGTGAATAACACTGATTATCTCTTCATCACAGCACCTGTTAGTGGGTGGGATATATTAGGCAGCAAGTGAACATTTTGTCCTCAAAGTTGATGTGTTAGAAGCAGGAAAAATGGGCAAGCGTAAGGATTGAAGTGAGTTTGACAAGGGCCAAATTGTGATGGCTAGATGTCTGGGTCAGAGCGCCTCCAAAACTGCAGCTCTTGTGGGGTGTTCCCGGTCTGCACTGGTCAGTATCTATCAAAAGTGTTCCAAGGAGGTGAACCGGCGACAGGGTCATGGGCGGCCAAGACTCTGAAGCGAATTAGCTCAGAGGGGAAATATTAATAATTATTCATAACTCATTATGATTATTCATTATGATTATGAATATTTGAATCGGTTAAATAGATTAACTTGATTTAGCTATATTAACATTACAATAAATCAATCCATTCATCCTATGAATGTTCAGTATTGATTAATTGATTCTAAGAAAAGGATATTTTTCATGGCCACAGAAAAATTATTCTTCCTTTGTATTTACATAAGCGCTTAGAGCGTGTAGAAAAGTGTAAGTCGTGAAGAGAGCATTAATTTGATAGGAGACACGACATATATGAACTTACATGAACTAGTAAGTTGTTCATAAGACATGCATAAACAAAATAACATACAAGGGACACTTTACAACACAGTTATATGCGTACATACAATGTCCTGGGGTGCATGTTCATTTATAGACGGTTTGTCTATAACTTGAGGCAAAAGCGTGTGTTTTACAGGCTTTGTGTCTTAACTATGGCCTTTTCCATGTGGCCACATTTTTTAGGGCCATAAAACGTCTTATCAGTTGGTATCCAGGGTAACTGAGGACCTTTCTCTGTTGTGATGGGGGAAGGTCTGTTACTAAGCACATAGCATTTAAAACATATTTGTTAAATGTAACAGATGATTATGTGTCTGATTTGCCTCAGTCACTACAACTCATTGATGCATGTGGGGAGCAAAGGCTGGCCCATGTGGTCCGATCAGACAGACGAGCTACTGTAGCTCAAATTGCTCAAGAAGTTAATGCTGGTTCTGATAGAAAGGTGTCAGAATACAGTGCATCGCAGTTTGTTGAGTATGGGGCTGCATAGCCACAGACCAGTCAGGGTGCCCCTGCTGACCCCTGTCCACCGCCGAAAGCACCAACAGTGGGCATGTGAGCATCAGAACTGGACCACAGAGCAACGGAAGAAGGTGGCCTGGTCTGATGAATCACGTTTTCTTTTACATCACATGGATGGCCGGGTGCGTGTGTGTCGCTTACCTGGGGAACACATGGCACCAGGATGCACTATGGGAAGGCAAGCTGGCGGAGGCAGTGTGATGCTTTGGACAATGTTCTGCTGGGAAACCTTGTGTCCTGCCATCCATGTGGATGTTACTTTAAAACGTACCACCTACCTAAGCATTGTTGAAGACCATGTACACCCTTTCATGGAAAAGGTATTCCCTGGTGGCTGTGGCCTCTTTCAGCAGGATAATGCTGAAAAAAAAAATGTAAAGAAAAAATGGTTCAGGAACGGTTTGAAGAGCACAACAACGAGTTGATCATACATACATACATACAGTATATATGGTTAGTTTAAAATCATAATAAATTATAACATTTACATAAACTTTAAAAACTTCAACTACCTGAAATAAGTTAAGGTTGAAGAACCAAAATTACTAAAACTTAAATAAAATAAAGATAAATAGAAATATTTTGTTTAAAAAAACTCAAAATTCAAAAAGCACATAAAATTTACTTAAGCTAAAATTAAAATGATAACTGGAAATAGAACAATAAAAGCAAATTCAAAACATTAATAAATACTATGATATATCAATAATACTTAAATATATGCTCTTAATATTTTGAAAGACGTCGGTGTTGTGCGTTTACATTAAAAACAATGGAATTGTCAGGTCAATAAAACTGATGTCTGTAGTTTTTTTTTAATTTTTTATACCATATTGGAAACTCACATTGCCAGCCCTTATGTGCCTCATAATTTCTGCACTCATATAAGTAATATTTTGTGAACTCAGTCAAATATGTCTTGTCGACACCTGAATGATGATTTTAGGGGGAAACAGATGTAATTTTCCACTGTAATTTGTTCAAACGGTGTTGGCAGAAACGGATATCTTTTCAGACATTTTCAGACATGCATACTAATCTACTCAGACAGCTATACAAAATGAGCCGTTACACAACCCAAACACCATTTTTAGCATACTGTTTTTTTTTTTTTGAGGAATATTTCGGGTTTTAGTTGAACTCTATCAACAGCAGCTGTGTCCTGTAAAAACAAACCAAAATGGCATTTACAGTTTGAATGGAAGTCTTGAATGGCGAGATAAATCAGACTGTTAAAAGCCAAAATGCAGAGCATAAACTTGTGTTAAAGCAGTGCTTCTTAATCCTGTCTTGAGGACCCCCCACCACACATTTTGCATGTCTCCCTAAACACCCAATTCAATCTTGCAGTTTCCACTAATGAGCTGATGAGTTGAATCAGGTGTGTCAGATGAGGGATACATCCAAAATGTGTGGTGGGGGGTCCTCAGGACAGGTTTGAGAAGCACTTTGTTTAAGAACTTGTTTTATTTGATTGTTTGTTTGTTTTCAAAATTGTGTTATTATAGCCCTTTTAAAACAGTGGGACTACTTTCTTGGGTTTCTTTATATATCAGAGAGAGAGAGAGCGAGCATTTTTTACTATTTATATGGTATTATACTGTTTATTTATATTTTGATTTAGCTTTTAGCTATTTTTATATTTTCAGTTTTCAGTTTAATTTTAGTTTTAGTAATTTTGTTATGTGTTTTTTGTCAGTTTTATTGTCAGACAGTGTTTTTACTGTCTAACACTTGATGGCTGCTCTGTCAAGTCCTCGTTGTCAGTTAGGAACCTGGGTGTGCTCTTTGATACCAAGCTTTCATTTGAAAGCCACATTTCTAGCCTCTGTAAAACCACATTTTCCATCTTAAAAATATATCTAAACTACGACATATGCTCTCAATGACAAAGGCAGAACAGTTAGTTCATGCGTTCATGACCTCAAGGCTAGATTATTGTAATGCTCTACTGGGTGGTTGCCCTGCAAGCTTAATAAACAAACTCCAGCTGGTCCAAAACACAGCAGCTCGAGTCCTTACTAGAACCAGGAAGTATGACCATATTAGCCCGGTTCTGTCAACACTGCACTGGCTCCCTATTAAACGTCGCATACATTTTAAAATCTTGCTAATTACTTACAAAGCACTAAATGGTTTAGCTCCCCAGTACTTAAGCGAACTCTTAACGCATTATACTCCATCACGTCTATTGCGGTCTCAAAATTCTGGCCAGTTGATAATACCTAGAATATCAAAATCAAAATCCTTTTCCTATTTAGCACCTAAACTCTGGAACAGTCTTCCTAGCATTGTTCGGGAAGCTGACACACTCTGTCAGTTTAAATCTAGACTAAAAACACAGATTAGATGAAGGACCTGTACCTAGACACGACCACAACACATCCCTGAAGTGTAAGCAGAGATTGTGTCAACTAGACTCTTCCCTGTGAAGGCCTCATCGACCCTTCACCCAGATGGACCTGGATTAAATACCTGTAATACTGCCTGAATCATAATCATACACTGTACATTCATTGGCCAGAGGAGAAATGTCACCCCGACTGAGCCTGGTTTCTCCCAAGGTTTTTTTCTCCATTCCATCACCTAATGGAGTTTGGGTTCCTTGCCTCTGTCGCCTTTGGCTTGCTTATTTGGGGACACTTACCATTCAACAATATTACTGATCTGCCTGCATTGACAGCATTGTGAATATGAGAACTGAGCTGGACGATGACATCACAGTTTTCTCTAGAGCGGCTGTAAAGATAAATTAACTAAATTAATAGAATCAACACTAAACTTACTTAAGCTGGACAATGACACTATTTTCCTCTAGAGCCGCTGTACAGCTGAAACAAACTTTGTTGCATTTTTTCCTGTTATCACTGTAAAGCTGCTTTGAAACAATCTGTATTGTAAAAAGCGCTATATAAATAAAGGTGACTTGGCTTTTTTTTTTAAAATAAATTTCTGTTTATTTATTTCTGTATTTTTTTGGTAATTTTAGTTCTTCAACCTAAACTTTTTATTTTATATTTATTTCATTTTTTTTTTTTTTAGATCGATTGAACGAGAAGTTCAAATAGCAATGTTTATAAATATGTGCATATAAAATATTATTATGGTTCTATGTAAAAGTGAAAGGTAGCAATACTATAATACTAATGTTCCAAAAACTTTATTATTTTAAAATTATTATATTTTAAAATTATTTTTCTTATATTTTACATTCGTGCAGCACATGTTTCCACCCTCTGTCTAAATGCTCTGTTTTAGTTTTGGTTTCTTTAAAACCCACCTTCTTAAATGGAGCTTATTGCGAGTGGTCTACAGCGTGTCGGAAAAAATGTAAAGCCTCTTACTATAACTGGCAAGTATCAGCTACGAATGCTTCCTGCTTTGCTGTAAACACTACTGTAACTACACTAACTGTGGTGTCAGTTTTGCCATTTCAGTTCGAGCAGAACAAACTGATCCACCCGAACCACCTTCGCAAGCACAACTTGTGCAGGATGTTTTACAGTTGTTTCACTCTCTTACATTTACAATGTAATGTTATAACTGTTGTTTATAACATCTGGCCTGCATGGCTCAGAAAGCAGTCATGAGAAAAATGGTGAGAACACAACAGGAAAGCCGAGAAAGGGGGGTTTAGATTCGGGATTCGAAAAACAGCAGTAGCAGGGCTGGACACAGCAGGACAAGACTCAGCAGAGCTGTACATGAGGGGTGCTGTACATATGGCATTGGACACAACGAGAATAAATAGGAGAGCAAATAAAGCCGGTTTGAGGAAGGACAAGTGGGTCAAATAAAGTGTGGGTTGTACTGATCTCTTCCAAGCGGGCCAGGCACGGGCCCAGACATGGTACGGAGCAATCACACTAGTCAAACGAACCAGACTTTGGGGGTCAAGTGCGCTTGGGCACGGTTCAGATCGCCTATAGTGTGAGTACACCCTTAGTGAGCAATCAGCTTGGGGAAATTGAAGGTACATCTTCGTGTCTGTGAACAGTGTGTACAAGCTTAATGACTGCTGAAAATACATTGACTATTAAAAAGAAAAGCTGAACATTAGTGGATGATGAAGCTCAACCTTGCTTGGTGTATTCTCCACATGTCTGCCTATGTTATGGTCCTGTCTATGACTGACTCCCTGGTTATCCAATTTCCCTGACATTGCAGACTCACTGCTTTGGTCTTATGAGTCGCCTCCTCCATCTTAATAACCTCTGAGATCACCAGGTTTCTCTTCTCCTTTTTTGTGACTTTGGGCCACAACTTGGGAGCCATTCCCCATCCAAGGCCAGCCCTGCCTGTCTGCAGCCACCCAACAATCTCCTGGTGTTTCAGCCGGTTGATGGCCTGATCTACTACCTTTGCTACATTCTACTTTTGTCTAGAACAAACTTAAACCTTGGAGTTTTGGACAGTGGGGTCAGGTGAGTCTCCTAGTTCGAACAAGAGCCTCACCTTCTCCTGCTTACAGCCCAGGCTGATGGATTTCAGGGGAAGCTGTAAGCGGGAGACCCAGCCATTTATGGTTATAGCTGGGGCCAAGCAAATTCAAGCACCAAAGCCATGTTTCCACTTCAGGAACTTTCCCCATGCAGGAACTAGGGACTTTGGGGTGGTACTCTGTGTGTTTCGACTGCAGGGATCAGGGTCTAAATGAAGTTCCGGGTAAAAATTTCCCCCTCAGAAACTCCCTGCTCACAAGGTAGTAATTTTTTCAAATTTCAGGAACTTTCGGGGGTGGGACTTGGGCGCTAAACATGCTAATTGGCAGCATTTTATTTCAACTACCATTTTTAACGGTCTGTGGTGCGTGCAGTAAGAATTGTTTGCTATTCAAATCAACAATAAAGTTTAAATAATACGACCAACAACGAGGTTCAGGCTTTATTAAGCTTATATGTGGAGGACGAACGCCTGTGGGAACTGGAAAGTCACGTGCAGCCTAATCTTCTCCGTACTTTAGACCGCGATGGAAACGCAAACAGCAACAGGTCTGGGGGGGAAAAGTTCCTGTAACAAATTATTTCGGGTAATTTCGGTGGAAACATGGCTCAAGATGAACATTATTTAATGTTTAAATTAACCCAGAACATTTCTTTTAGAGCTCAGTGCGTGTCAGGTGTTGCTTCAAGAAGCTTTTCACATGCTTCATTCTATGTCTCACAAGAAACCAGGTCCCTTGCGCTACATATAACACATTGCTATATTCTGCATTAATGTAATTCTACTGCTAACTGTCAGTATGCATTATTTCAGAGAGGATCTCCTGAAAAAAGTGGCATATTAGAGCTTATAACTGTACAATACGAGTTTGCAGAATTTGTAACATGAGTAAAATGTGCTGGAAAGTGAAGTCAGTTTTGTGGGCTTGTTGGAGGCTGAGTGGGTGTAAGAAGCACACTGTGCTATCCTGAGTGGGAGGAAATCTTATGAGGAGTGACAGAGATACAGAACAGGAACAAACACACATCTCTGTCTCATAAAGAGGCCTTCCTTTACGGATGGGTTGGGATAATACGCTTACATTCAAATGGCTTACGTAAATGTGCTATATATTTTATCAAAAAATTCTTATATAATTTGCTCGCCCTCATGTCTTTCCGAACCCATATGGCATTCTTACTTATGTCGATTGCAATAGGAAAGATTTAGAAGAATGTTCGTGCTGCGCTTCTCCCTACAATAAAATTGAATGGGGGCTAGGGCTGTCAAGCTCCAAAAGCCACTATAAAAGTATATTGATAGTATAAGTGATATATTGTCTTCTGAAGCCATATGGACTATTTTTAAGACTTTAATGTGCTTTTTTGCCTTTTTTGGAGCTTCATACTTGTGAAAATGTGCAGCTTGGACATTCTGAATAACATCTTCTTGAGTTCCATGTCAGAAAGAAACTATTCCTAAAAAAGAAAGACCACAAAATGTATTATAATGAGCACCGAGACGCATGAAAATAGCTGAATGAAATGACTTTTGTTTTTATCTACTTTGGGATCTTTTTAGTATATTCAGTTCAAGTAAAACTGGGGGGCGGGGGGAGTTTTACAGCTGGTCCATTTAACGTCCTGTTTTATTTCCAGTGTATACAAAAAGCAAATTTTATGATTATCTGGACTTTAGATAAAAAAAGATTGAAAAAATAAAGAATAAAAGAAAAACTGAAATGCTGGACTCACCTTTCTATTAAAAGCATCCAGAGTTGCACCTATTTGTTCTGGTTTAGTTGTCATGGAAACTGCAGCTTTTCAGATAAGCATATTGAGTAAATGGAAGAGAGCAGCAGCAAAGTTTAGCTATTTATGACCTTTATGTATTTATGAATTTGAGATTTCAGTCACTGTGGAACTAAGCAATGTGTTTTAAGCATTCCCGAGGTGTGCAAACACACACAGACCTGCCTCTGAAAAAAGGCAAAAGTTTCCAGATTTATCAGTCTGTACTGTTCACTATTAAATATTATAGATGGTTGATGGGTATTCAGATGTATATGTTCTATAGATAGATAGATAGATATTCCGATAACGGTTAGATAGATTTTCAGATGGATATGTAGATAGTTGGATGGATGGATGAATAGATATTCAGATAGATGGATGGATGGATGGACAGATAGATAGCTAGATGGGAAGAAAGAAAGAAAGAAAGAAAGTCAGTATATGTTTGTGTCTATATACACCTGCGCCTCTACAGAAGTCAATATGAAGTGTCTTCTCCCAGAGTCTTGGAGGACTATCCATTCATCACCTGTAGGTGTGGGTGACTCGGCGACACTGTGTTTATGCAACTTAAAGAGCCGATTGCTCTCCTGAAACAGTGATGTATGGCTTGCCGGGGGAAAAGGATTATGTGTGCTGCTCCCACGGAATGGAGGAACAGCAGGGAATCCGGCAGTGTGGCTACATCCAAGTCCAGCATACGAATTCCAATGGCATCTGATGTTTTATCACCACACTGTGACAATACTGTTACATATGAGACTGTGGGACCCTGAGGATGCTGAGAGGATAAAGACCCGTGAAGATCTCGCAACACACAACATCTTCAACATTTGTGTTTGGAACAGATACTTAAATACAAAGAGTTTCAGCACACAGTCTGCACACTCTCCGTTTCATATTTACACACAACATGGAATAACAATATCATAAAACAGTAATCGTGAGACATAACAAGAGACATTGTGAATTATACATGTGAGGTTTCTTCTCAACTCGGCATCATTCAAACACTTTACGAGTGTAAACTTCTAATGATCACAGGTGTTGCTATTATTGATGTTAATGGCAAACAGAGAGAGAGAGAGAGAGAGAGAGAGAGAGAGAGAGAGAGAGAGAGAGAGAGAGAGAGAGAGAGAGAGAGAGAGAGAGAGAGAGAGAGAGAGAGAGAGAGAGAGAGAGAGATGAATCTCATATGTACCACATGCACATTCCATTTCACTTTGAAAGCTTTTCAAAGCTAAAAAAATGCAGCAGAGAAACTGCAATCTGTTTTATGAGGGCTCAACAATAAGAATTTCTTTCTGCTGAGTTTAAATTTTATCTACCCTGCAAATATTTTCACTGACCCCACTACAAAAAATAATACATTCTATTTTTAGCAGTATATTTGTGTGTGAAAGAATTATATGTTTATGTTTTCCAATATACTAAAAAATATATATATATTTTTTTCTTTTACATTTTTATAAAAAAAGATAATGTATTTGTCAGGATCTGGTTGTATAAACATACACGAAGAGGAAGATGAAGGTAGCTAGTAATATTTAATAAACCCACACAATGATCCACAAGACCAGAGCAACATACAACACATCCAATAATGACGACGCTTGACAAAGAACTGAGAACAGAACCGAACATATATACAGGTGATAATGATGGTGATTGATGAGTGCACAGCTGAACATAATTAGTGTCCGTGACAACAAATGAGTGACGAAGGCAGACAATGACGAAACATAACAAGTCCAAACTAACATTACTGTGACATCCATATGTACATATTTTTGTATATGCAGTTGTATATAATACAGATATTAAATACTGTATATACATATGTATATATCTTGTATGCATATAAATAAAGCTGAAATACAATAAAACTAAATATTAATTGAAAAATAATGAAATAAGTTGAATGAATTTAATAAGTTGATTTACTAAAATTATTAACTGCTAATAAATAAAAACTAAATAGCAATATTAAATAATAATAATAATAAAATGACAAAAGCACATAATATAATTACTAAAATTACAAAAAAAGTTCCAATTAACAATAAAACTAAAAATATAAAAAATAAAAGCTATTCAAAATATTAATAACACTATAAAACTAAAATAAAATAAGATAAATTCATATGTTAAAATATACATACTAGGGCTCTCGATTTAAAACGGTAAATAGATTAATTAGTCTCAGGGTGTTTTATACTGGGAGCGTTTGTTGTGGTGTTGTGGTCCGCGTCAGAGCACGATTGTTCCCGTTGGTGCTCGAATACACTGCAGACTCACTCTCGCTCATATCCAAGGTAAATCATCAACACTATCATCCCTTACATGTGTTTTATTGAACTAAATACATCGTCATCTGATAAAACACATGTGCACGTCACTTTTCTTGCGCACCCGAGTCCGTGTTGCTTTCACATTCACGTGAATCGCGGCACAGTTTGAGCACAAGTTGCGCAACCGAACTCAGACCACCTCCTCCTTCCTCTCATGTCAACCGTGCCCCATTTCGAACTAAACTGCCAGTGTGAAAACGGCTTCATATTTACATCATGATATACAGTATAAGCAACAATCACACAAGTAAGGAGTGCAATATCACAGGAGTAACAAGTGCAATATCACAGGAGTAACAAGTGCAATATCACACAAGTAAGGAGTGCAATATCACAGGAGTAACAAGTGAAATATCACACAAGTAACAAGTGCAATATCACACGAGTAACAAGTGCAATATCACAGAAGTAACGAGTGCAATAACACAGGAGTAACGAGTGCAATATCACACAAGTAAAGAGTGCAATATCACAGGAGTAACAAGTGAAATATCACACAAGTAACAAGTTCAATATCACACGAGTAACAAGTGCAATATCACAGGAGTAACGAGTGCAATAACACAGGAGTAATGAGTGCAATATCACACAAGTAAGGAGTGCAATATCACAGGAGTAACAAGTGCAATATCACACAAGTAAGGAGTGCAATATCACAGGAGTAACAAGTGCAATATCACACGAGTAACAAGTGCAATAAAGCTGAAATACAATCACACGAGTAACGAGTGCAATAACACAGGAGTAACGAGTGCAATATCACACGAGTAACAAGTGCAATATCACACGAGTAACGAGTGTAATAACACAGGAGTAACGAGTGCAATATCACACAAGTTAGGAGTGCAATATCACAGGAGTAACAAGTGCAATATCACACAAGTAAGGAGTGCAATATCACAGGAGTAACAAGTGCAATATCACACGAGTAACAAGTGCAATAAAGCTGAAATGCAATCACACGAGTAACGAGTGCAATAACACAGGAGCAACGAGTGCAATATCACACGAGTAACAAGGGCAATATCACACGAGTAACGAGTGTAATAACACAGGAGTAACAAGTGCAATATCACACAAGTAAGGAGTGCAAGATCACAGGAGTAACAAGTGCAATATCACACGAGTAACGAGTGCAATATCACACGAGTAACGAGTGCAATATCACACGAGTAACGAGTGCAATATCACACGCGTAACGAGTGAAATATCACACGCGTAACGAGTGCAATATCATACAAATAACGAGTGCAATATCACACGAGTAACGAGTGCAATATCACACGAGTAACGAGTGCAATATCACACGAGTAACGAGTGCAATATCACACGAGTAACGAGTGCAATATCACACAAGTAACAAGTGCAATATCACACGAGTAACGAGTGCAATAACACAGGAGTAACAAGTGCAATATCACACAAGTAAGGAGTGCAATATCACAGGAGTAACAAGTGCAATATCACACAAGTAAGGAGTGCAATATCACAGGAGTAACAAGTGCAATATCACACAAGTAACAAGTGCAATAAAGCTGAAATACAATCACACGAGTAACAAGTGCAATATCACAGGAGTAACGAATGCAATATCACACGAGTAACGAGTGCAATATCACACAAGTAACAAGTGCAATATCACACGAGTAACGAGTGCAATAACACAGGAGTAACGAGTGCAATATCACACGAGTAACAAGTGCAATAAAGCTGAAATACAATCACACGAGTAACGAGTGCAATATCACACGCGTAACGAGTGAAATATCACACGCGTAACGAGTGCAATATCATACAAATAACGAGTGCAATATCACACGAGTAACGAGTGCAATATCACACAAGTAACAAGTGCAATATCACACGAGTAACGAGTGCAATAACACAGGAGTAACGAGTGCAATATCACACGAGTAACAAGTGCAATAAAGCTGAAATAATATCACACGAGTAACGAGTGCAATATCACACGCGTAACGAGTGAAATATCACACGCGTAACGAGTGCAATATCATACAAATAACGAGTGCAATATCACACGAGTAACGAGTGCAATATCACACGAGTAACGAGTGCAATATCACACGAGTAACGAGTGCAATATCACACGAGTAACGAGTGCAATATCACACGAGTAACGAGTGCAATATCACACAAGTAACAAGTGCAATATCACACGAGTAACGAGTGCAATAACACAGGAGTAACAAGTGCAATATCACACAAGTAAGGAGTGCAATATCACAGGAGTAACAAGTGCAATATCACACAAGTAAGGAGTGCAATATCACAGGAGTAACAAGTGCAATATCACACAAGTAACAAGTGCAATAAAGCTGAAATACAATCACACGAGTAACAAGTGCAATATCACAGGAGTAACGAATGCAATATCACACGAGTAACGAGTGCAATATCACACAAGTAACAAGTGCAATATCACACGAGTAACGAGTGCAATAACACAGGAGTAACGAGTGCAATATCACACGAGTAACAAGTGCAATAAAGCTGAAATACAATCACACGAGTAACGAGTGCAATATCACACGCGTAACGAGTGAAATATCACACGCGTAACGAGTGCAATATCATACAAATAACGAGTGCAATATCACACGAGTAACGAGTGCAATATCACACAAGTAACAAGTGCAATATCACACGAGTAACGAGTGCAATAACACAGGAGTAACGAGTGCAATATCACACGAGTAACAAGTGCAATAAAGCTGAAATAATATCACACGAGTAACGAGTGCAATATCACACGCGTAACGAGTGAAATATCACACGCGTAACGAGTGCAATATCATACAAATAACGAGTGCAATATCACACGAGTAACGAGTGCAATATCACACGAGTAACGAGTGCAATATCACACGAGTAACGAGTGCAATATCACACGAGTAACGAGTGCAATATCACACGAGTAACGAGTGCAATATCACACAAGTAACAAGTGCAATATCACACGAGTAACGAGTGCAATAACACAGGAGTAACAAGTGCAATATCACACAAGTAAGGAGTGCAATATCACAGGAGTAACAAGTGCAATATCACACAAGTAAGGAGTGCAATATCACAGGAGTAACAAGTGCAATATCACACAAGTAACAAGTGCAATAAAGCTGAAATACAATCACACGAGTAACAAGTGCAATATCACAGGAGTAACGAATGCAATATCACACGAGTAACGAGTGCAATATCACACAAGTAACAAGTGCAATATCACACGAGTAACGAGTGCAATAACACAGGAGTAACGAGTGCAATATCACACGAGTAACAAGTGCAATAAAGCTGAAATACAATCACACGAGTAACGAGTGCAATATCACACAAGTAACGAGTGCAATATCACCGGAGTTACAAGTGCAATATCACACGAGTAACGAGTGCAATATCACACGAGTAACGAGTGCAATATCACACGAGTAGTGCAATATCACACGCGTAACGAGTGCAATATCACACAAGTAACGAGTGCAATATCACACAAGTAACAAGTGCAATATCACAGGAGTAACAAGTGCAATATCACACGCGTAACGAGTGCAATATCACACGAGTAACAAGTGCAATATCACACAAGTAACGAGTGCAATATCACAGGAGTAACAAGTGCAATATCACACGAGTAACGAGTGCAATATCACACGAGTAACGAGTGCAATATCACACGAGTAACGAATGCAATATCACACGAGTAACGAGTGCAATATCACACAAGTAACAAGTGCAATATCACACGAGTAACGAGTGCAATAACACAGGAGTAACGAGTGCAATATCTCACAAGTAAGGAGTGCAATATCACAGGAGTAACAAGTGCAATATCACAGGAGTAACAAGTGCAATATCACACGAGTAACAAGTGCAATAAAGCTGAAATACAATCACACGAGTAACGAGTGCAATATCACAGGAGTAACGAGTGCAATATCACACAAGTAAGGAGTGCAATATCACAGGAGTAACAAGTGCAATATCACACGAGTAACGAGTGCAATATCACACGAGTAACGAGTGCAATATCACACGCGTAACGAGTGCAATATCACACGCGTAAGGAGTGCAATATCACAGGAGTAACAAGTGCAATATCACACGCGTAAGGAGTGCAATATCACACGAGTAACAAGTGCAATAAAGCTGAAATACAATCACACGAGTAACGAGTGCAATAACACAGGAGTAACGAGTGCAATATCACACGAGTAACAAGTGCAATATCACACAAGTAACAAGTGCAATATCACACGAGTAACGAGTGCAATAACACAGGAGTAACGAGTGCAATATCACACGAGTAACAAGTGCAATAAAGCTGAAATACAATCACACGAGTAACGAGTGCAATATCACACAAGTAACGAGTGCAATATCACCGGAGTTACAAGTGCAATATCACACGAGTAACGAGTGCAATATCACACGAGTAACGAGTGCAATATCACACGAGTAGTGCAATATCACACGCGTAACGAGTGCAATATCACACAAGTAACGAGTGCAATATCACACGAGTAACAAGTGCAATATCACAGGAGTAACAAGTGCAATATCACACGCGTAACGAGTGCAATATCACACGAGTAACAAGTGCAAAATCACACAAGTAACGAGTGCAATATCACAGGAGTAACAAGTGCAATATCACACGAGTAACGAGTGCAATATCACACGAGTAACGAGTGCAATATCACACGAGTAACGAATGCAATATCACACGAGTAACGAGTGCAATATCACACAAGTAACAAGTGCAATATCACACGAGTAACGAGTGCAATAACACAGGAGTAACGAGTGCAATATCTCACAAGTAAGGAGTGCAATATCACAGGAGTAACAAGTGCAATATCATACAAATAACGAGTGCAATATCACAGGAGTAACAAGTGCAATATCACACGAGTAACGAGTGCAATATCACACGAGTAACGAGTGCAATATCACACGAGTAACGAGTGCAATATCACAGGAGTAACGAGTGCAATATCACACAAGTAAGGAGTGCAATATCACAGGAGTAACAAGTGCAATATCACACAAGTAAGGAGTGCAATATCACAGGAGTAACAAGTGCAATATCACACAAGTAACAAGTGCAATAAAGCTGAAATACAATCACACGAGTAACAAGTGCAATATCACAGGAGTAACGAATGCAATATCACACGAGTAACGAGTGCAATATCACACAAGTAACAAGTGCAATATCACACGAGTAACGAGTGCAATAACACAGGAGTAACGAGTGCAATATCACACAAGTAAGGAGTGCAATATCACAGGAGTAACAAGTGCAATATCACAGGAGTAACAAGTGCAATATCACACGAGTAACAAGTGCAATAAAGCTGAAATACAATCACACGAGTAACGAGTGCAATATCACACAAGTAACGAGTGCAATATCACCGGAGTTACAAGTGCAATATCACACGAGTAACGAGTGTAATAACACAGGAGTAACGAGTGCAATATCACACAAGTAAGGAGTGCAAGATCACAGGAGTAACAAGTGCAATATCACACGAGTAACGAGTGCAATATCACACGAGTAACGAGTGCAATATCACACGCGTAACGTGTGCAATATCACACGCGTAACGAGTGCAATATCATACAAATAACGAGTGCAATATCACACGAGTAACGAGTGCAATATCACACGCGTAACGTGTGCAATATCACACGCGTAACGAGTGCAATATCATACAAATAACGAGTGCAATATCACACGAGTAACGAGTGCAATATCACACGAGTAACGAGTGCAATATCACACGAGTAACGAGTGCAATATCACACGCGTAAGGAGTGCAATATCACAGGAGTAACAAGTGCAATATCACACGCGTAAGGAGTGCAATATCACACGAGTAACAAGTGCAATAAAGCTGAAATACAATCACACGAGTAACGAGTGCAATATCACACGAGTAACAAGTGCAATATCACACGAGTAACGAGTGTAATAACACAGGAGTAACAAGTGCAATATCACACAAGTAAGGAGTGCAAGATCACAGGAGTAACAAGTGCAATATCACACGAGTAACGAGTGCAATATCACACGAGTAACGAGTGCAATATCACACGAGTAACGAGTGCAATATCACACGCGTAACGAGTGAAATATCACACGCGTAACGAGTGCAATATCATACAAATAACGAGTGCAATATCACAGGAGTAACAAGTGCAATATCACACGAGTAACGAGTGCAATATCACACAAGTAACAAGTGCAATATCACACGAGTAACGAGTGCAATAACACAGGAGTAACGAGTGCAATATCTCACAAGTAAGGAGTGCAATATCACAGAAGTAACAAGTGCAATATCACACAAGTAAGGAGTGCAATATCACAGGAGTAACAAGTGCAATATCACACGAGTAACAAGTGCAATAAAGCTGAAATACAATCACACGAGTAACGAGTGCAATATCACAGGAGTAACGAGTGCAATATCACACAAGTAACGAGTGCAATATCACAGGAGTAACAAGTGCAATATCACACGAGTAACGAGTGCAATATCACACGAGTAACGAGTGCAATATCACACGCGTAACGAGTGCAATATCACACAAGTAACGAGTGCAATATCACACGCGTAAGGAGTGCAATATCACAGGAGTAACAAGTGCAATATCACACGCGTAAGGAGTGTAATAACACAGGAGTAACAAGTGCAATATCACACAAGTAAGGAGTGCAATATCACAGGAGTAACAAGTGCAATATCACACAAGTAAGGAGTGCAATATCACAGGAGTAACAAGTGCAATATCACACAAGTAACAAGTGCAATAAAGCTGAAATACAATCACACGAGTAACAAGTGCAATATCACAGGAGTAACGAATGCAATATCACACGAGTAACGAGTGCAATATCACACAAGTAACAAGTGCAATATCACACGAGTAACGAGTGCAATAACACAGGAGTAACGAGTGCAATATCACACAAGTAAGGAGTGCAATATCACAGGAGTAACAAGTGCAATATCACACAAGTAACAAGTGCAATAAAGCTGAAATACAATCACACGAGTAACAAGTGCAATATCACAGGAGTAACGAATGCAATATCACACGAGTAACGAGTGCAATATCACACAAGTAACAAGTGCAATATCACACGAGTAACGAGTGCAATAACACAGGAGTAACGAGTGCAATATCACACAAGTAAGGAGTGCAATATCACAGGAGTAACAAGTGCAATATCACAGGAGTAACAAGTGCAATATCACACGAGTAACAAGTGCAATAAAGCTGAAATACAATCACACGAGTAACGAGTGCAATATCACACAAGTAACGAGTGCAATATCACCGGAGTTACAAGTGCAATATCACACGAGTAACGAGTGTAATAACACAGGAGTAACGAGTGCAATATCACACAAGTAAGGAGTGCAAGATCACAGGAGTAACAAGTGCAATATCACACGAGTAACGAGTGCAATATCACACGAGTAACGAGTGCAATATCACACGCGTAACGTGTGCAATATCACACGCGTAACGAGTGCAATATCATACAAATAACGAGTGCAATATCACACGAGTAACGAGTGCAATATCACACGCGTAACGTGTGCAATATCACACGCGTAACGAGTGCAATATCATACAAATAACGAGTGCAATATCACACGAGTAACGAGTGCAATATCACACGAGTAACGAGTGCAATATCACACGAGTAACGAGTGCAATATCACACGCGTAAGGAGTGCAATATCACAGGAGTAACAAGTGCAATATCACACGCGTAAGGAGTGCAATATCACACGAGTAACAAGTGCAATAAAGCTGAAATACAATCACACGAGTAACGAGTGCAATATCACACGAGTAACAAGTGCAATATCACACGAGTAACGAGTGTAATAACACAGGAGTAACAAGTGCAATATCACACAAGTAAGGAGTGCAAGATCACAGGAGTAACAAGTGCAATATCACACGAGTAACGAGTGCAATATCACACGAGTAACGAGTGCAATATCACACGAGTAACGAGTGCAATATCACACGCGTAACGAGTGAAATATCACACGCGTAACGAGTGCAATATCATACAAATAACGAGTGCAATATCACAGGAGTAACAAGTGCAATATCACACGAGTAACGAGTGCAATATCACACAAGTAACAAGTGCAATATCACACGAGTAACGAGTGCAATAACACAGGAGTAACGAGTGCAATATCTCACAAGTAAGGAGTGCAATATCACAGAAGTAACAAGTGCAATATCACACAAGTAAGGAGTGCAATATCACAGGAGTAACAAGTGCAATATCACACGAGTAACAAGTGCAATAAAGCTGAAATACAATCACACGAGTAACGAGTGCAATATCACAGGAGTAACGAGTGCAATATCACACAAGTAACGAGTGCAATATCACAGGAGTAACAAGTGCAATATCACACGAGTAACGAGTGCAATATCACACGAGTAACGAGTGCAATATCACACGCGTAACGAGTGCAATATCACACAAGTAACGAGTGCAATATCACACGCGTAAGGAGTGCAATATCACAGGAGTAACAAGTGCAATATCACACGCGTAAGGAGTGTAATAACACAGGAGTAACAAGTGCAATATCACACAAGTAAGGAGTGCAATATCACAGGAGTAACAAGTGCAATATCACACAAGTAAGGAGTGCAATATCACAGGAGTAACAAGTGCAATATCACACAAGTAACAAGTGCAATAAAGCTGAAATACAATCACACGAGTAACAAGTGCAATATCACAGGAGTAACGAATGCAATATCACACGAGTAACGAGTGCAATATCACACAAGTAACAAGTGCAATATCACACGAGTAACGAGTGCAATAACACAGGAGTAACGAGTGCAATATCACACAAGTAAGGAGTGCAATATCACAGGAGTAACAAGTGCAATATCACACAAGTAAGGAGTACAATATCACAGGAGTAACAAGTGCAATATCACACGAGTAACAAGTGCAATAAAGCTGAAATACAATCACACGAGTAACGAGTGCAATATCACACAAGTAACGAGTGCAATATCACCGGAGTTACAAGTGCAATATCACACGAGTAACGGGTGCAATATCACACGAGTAACGAGTGCAATATCACACGAGTAGTGCAATATCACACGCGTAACGAGTGCAATATCACACAAGTAACGAGTGCAATATCACACGAGTAACAAGTGCAATATCACAGGAGTAACAAGTGCAATATCACACGCGTAACAAGTGCAATATCACACGAGTAACAAGTGCAATATCACACAAGTAACGAGTGCAATATCACAGGAGTAACAAGTGCAATATCACACGAGTAACGAGTGCAATATCACACGAGTAACGAGTGCAATATCACACGAGTAACGAGTGCAATATCACACGAGTAACGAGTGCAATATCACACGAGTAACGAGTGCAATATCACACAAGTAACAAGTGCAATATCACACGAGTAACGAGTGTAATAACACAGGAGTAACAAGTGCAATATCACACAAGTAAGGAGTGCAATATCACAGGAGTAACAAGTGCAATATCACACAAGTAAGGAGTGCAATATCACAGGAGTAACAAGTGCAATATCACACAAGTAACAAGTGCAATAAAGCTGAAATACAATCACACGAGTAACGAGTGCAATATCACACAAGTAACGAGTGCAATATCACCGGAGTTACAAGTGCAATATCACACGAGTAACGAGTGTAATAACACAGGAGTAACGAGTGCAATATCACACAAGTAAGGAGTGCAAGATCACAGGAGTAACAAGTGCAATATCACACAAGTAACGAGTGCAATATCACACGAGTAACGAGTGCAATATCACACGCGTAACGTGTGCAATATCACACGCGTAACGAGTGCAATATCATACAAATAACGAGTGCAATATCACACGAGTAACGAGTGCAATATCACACGAGTAACGAGTGCAATATCACACGAGTAACGAGTGCAATATTACACGAGTAACGAGTGCAATATCACACAAGTAACAAGTGCAATATCACACGAGTAACGAGTGTAATAACACAGGAGTAACAAGTGCAATATCACACAAGTAAGGAGTGCAATATCACAGGAGTAACAAGTGCAATATCACACAAGTAAGGAGTGCAATATCACAGGAGTAACAAGTGCAATATCACACAAGTAACAAGTGCAATAAAGCTGAAATACAATCACACGAGTAACAAGTGCAATATCACACGAGTAACGAATGCAATATCACACGAGTAACGAGTGCAATATCACACAAGTAACAAGTGCAATATCACACGAGTAACAAGTGCAATATCACACAAGTAACGAGTGCAATATCACAGGAGTAACAAGTGCAATATCACACGAGTAACGAGTGCAATATCACACGAGTAACGAGTGCAATATCACACGAGTAACGAGTGCAATATCACACAAGTAACGAGTGCAATATCACACGAGTAACGAGTGCAATAACACAGGAGTAACGAGTGCAATATCACACGAGTAAGGAGTGCAATATCACAGGAGTAACAAGTGCAATATCACACAAGTAAGGAGTGCAATATCACACGAGTAACGAGTGCAATATCACACAAGTAACAAGTGCAATATCACACATAACAAGTGCAATATCACACGAGTAACGAGTGCAATATCACACAAGTAACAAGTGCAATATCACACAAGTAACAAGTGCAATATCACAGGAGTAACAAGTGCAATATCACACGAGTAACGAGTGCAATATCACACGAGTAACGAGTGCAATATCACACGAGTAACAGGTGCAATATTACACGAGTAACGAGTGCAATATCACACGAGTAACAAGTGCAATATCACAGGAGTAACAAGTGCAATATCACACGAGTAACGAGTGCAATATCACACGAGTAACGAGTGCAATAACACACGAGTAACGAGTGCAATATTACACGAGTAACAGGTGCAATATCACACGAGTAACGAGTGCAATATCATACGAGTAACGAGTGCAATATCACACGAGTAACAAGTGCAATATCACAGGAGTAACAAGTGCAATATCACACGAGTAACAAATGCAATATCACACGAGTAACAAGTGCAATATCACACGAGTAACAGGTGCAATATCACACGAGTAACGAGTGCAATATCACACGAGTAACGAGAGCAATACCACAGGAGTAACGAGTGCAATATCACACGAGTAACGAGTGCAATATCACACGAGTAACGAGTGCAATAACACAGGAGTAACGAGTGCAATATCACACGAGTAACGAGTGCAATATCAAACGAGTAACAAGTGCAATATCACACGAGTAACGAGTGCAATATCACACGAGTAACGAGTGCAATAACACAGGAGTAACAAGTGCAATATCACACGAGTAACGAGTGCAATATCAAAGAGTAACAAATGTAATATCACATGAGTAACAGGTGCAATATCACATGAGTAACAAGTGCAATATCACACGAGTAACGAGTGCAATATCACACAAGTAACGGGTGCAATATCACACAAGTAACAAGTGCAATATCACACGAGTAACGAGTGCAATAACACAGGAGTAACGAGTGCAATATCACACAAGTAAGGAGTGCAATATCACAGGAGTAACAAGTGCAATATCACACAATTAAGGAGTGCAATATCACAGGAGTAACGAGTGCAATATCACACAAGTAACAAGTGTAATATCACACAAGTAACAAGTGCAATATCACACGAGTAACAAGTGCAATATCACACGAGTAACGAGTGCAATATCACACGAGTAACGAGTGCAATATCACACGAGTAACAGGTGCAATATCACACGAGTAACGAGTGCAATATCACACGAGTAACGAGAGCAATACCACAGGACTAACGAGTGCAATATCACACGAGTAACGAGTGCAATATCACACGAGTAACGAGTGCAATAACACAGGAGTAACGAGTGCAATATTACACGAGTAACGAGTGCAATATCACACGAGTAACGAGTGCAATAACACAGGAGTAACAAGTGCAATATCACACGAGTAACGAGTGCAATATCAAAGAGTAACAAGTGTAATATCACATGAGTAACAGGTGCAATATCACATGAGTAACAAGTGCAATATCACACGAGTAACGAGTGCAATATCACACGAGTAACGAGTGCAATATCACACAAGTAACAAGTGCAATATGACACAAGTAACGAGTGCAATAACACAGGAGTAACGAGTGCAATATCACACAAGTAAGGAGTGCAATATCACAGGATTAACAAGTGCAATATCACACAATTAAGGAGTGCAATATCACAGGAGTAATGAGTGCAATATCACAGGAGTAACAAGTGCAATATCACACGAGTAACGAGTGCAATATCACCCAAGTAACGAGTGCAATATCACATGAGTAACGAGTGCAATATCACACAAGTAACAAGTGCAATATCACATGAGTAACGAGTGCAATATCACACAAGTAACAAGTGCAATATCACACATAACAAGTGCAATATCACACGAGTAACAGGTGCAATATCACACAAGTAACGAGTGCAATATCACACAAGTAAGGAGTGCAATATCACAGGAGTAACAAGTGCAATATCACAGGAGTAACAAGTGCAATATCACACGAGTAACAAGTGCAATATCACACGAGTAACAAGTGCAATATCACACGAGTAACAAATGCAATATCACACGAGTAACGAGTGCAATATCACACGAGTAACAGGTGCAATATCACACGAGTAACAAGTGCAATATCACACGAGTAACGAGAGCAATACCACAGGAGTAACGAGTGCAATATCACACGAGTAACGAGTGCAATATCACACGAGTAACGAGTGCAATAACACAGGAGTTTAGTACCTTTTATGGGTCTTGAGAGAGGAAATGTCATTGCTGCCAATGGAGGCCTTTCTGCGCCATCGGATTTCATCAAAGGTATCTTAATTTGTGTTCCGAAGAGGAACAAAGGTCTTACGGGTGTCGAACGACATGAAGGTAAGTAATTAATGACAGAATTTTTATTTTTGGGTGAACTAACCCTTTAATCACAGATTAATGTAAAAGATAGTATTAATGCAAGAATTAGGAATAATGCAAAAAAAAGAATACATTTATAAATAAAAAACATTTATATATTTATATTATTATATTAAATAAATATTAGATACATATATAGGCTATGCATTTCATTAAATTACATTTAAATAGAAAATTTACATATTTATGTTGGTTATTTTATGACTTTGGGGTGTGGGGTGTTCCTGGATGAATATGCCTGGAGTACACGAGTACTAGCCCCTTTACACCACCTTTTTGTCTTTTATGGAGTTTGAATTGTTTGGACCCCATTGACTTTCAATGTATGGACAAAAAGAGTTTGGAATGACATGAGGGTGAGTAAATGATAGTAGAAATGTATTTTTGGGTGAACTATCGCTTTAAGAGTACTCTTATTACATAAAAAACATTTAAATGTTATTCCCCCGACCAACTTTCCGTTCCCTTGCAAAACTTTTGAATTCCGCAGACAAATGTTTAATTGGCTCGCAAAACATTTGAGCTCAAATGCAAAACGGGTAATGGAAATAATATGAGGTTGAAGGAATAATCATATTTCAATGCTTTTGTGAGTTTCTCAGTTTCTAAGGGAAACGCAAAAGTTTTGCACGTAAATGCAAAAGCATTGAAATAAATTTTCCATTAACATATACCCTTAGTGGTTCTGTAGTTTTCAACCATTTCAGTAAACACTAACGTTACTATGCTATCCATCCATCCATCCATCCATCTGAATATTTATCTATCTATCTGAATATTTATCTATCTATACATCTGAATATCCATTCATCTATCCATCCATCTGAATATTTCTCTATCTATCTGAATATTTATCTAGCTATACATCTGAATATCCATCTATCCATCCATCTGAATATTTATCTATCTATCCATCTGAATATCCATCCATCTGAATATTTATCTATCTATCTATCTGAATATATATCCATCCATCCACCCATCCATCTGTCCACCCATCCATCTATCCATCTATCTATCTATCTATCTATCTATCTATCTATCTGAATATCCATCCATCCATCCATCCATCTGAATATCTATCTATCCATCCATCCACCCATCCATCTATCCATCCATCCATCTATCTGAATATACATCCATCCATCCATCCATCCATCCATCTGAATATCTATCTATCTATCTATCTATGTGCATGTGCAACCTGGCAAAGTCACCAAATTCCCACAATGCACCCAAAAAAAACTTCTCAACAGTAAAGAGCTGATTAAACCTCATGACTCAAGCCGAAGGAGCTGAATTTTCAGACCGTGACCAATCGGATGTTTTTCGATATTTTTATTTACAGTCTGAAACAGCGCTAATAGTCTGTTATATGTCTAGGACACGCTGTAATCGGAAAAGATGCCACTGTATCAGCTCGTTTCGAAGAACTCTATGAAAAATGTTGAGGTCAATTATTGATCTGTTGCATGTTTGTCGTCTATATCTGCAAGCCATCGAACGAATGCACCGAAGTATACCACAAACCAATTTGCAGAGAAATTGCCATCATCGACACAATTCCCTCAATCGCAACGTCTGTATTCTCTCCAGATTTCAATCTCACGTTCCATCTGCGACCGCGGCACTTGGCGGAGTTAAGAGGTAATGATCACTCATTTGTCCAGACACCGTCTCGCCCGGCATCCCTCCTGGAGAGGCAGGCACACCTCCGTGGCAAATCTGGCAGATTGCATGTTGACAAACATCAACACAGGGAATAGATTTCAATCTCAATGGTCGGAACCTGAAATCCATCAAGAAAGAAATCCGCACGCCCGAGAGGAATAGCTGTCTTTGCTCTATAAGCGTGGAGTGCTCTCAAATGGCCTGGCTGCATTTGTATTCCAGTGGCATCGTTTTCACTCGACTCTGTTGGATGTGGCTTCACGGTTGCAATTAGTTTTTTTTTGTTTTTGATCTGAGCACTGTCTATGGGTGATAGGGCAAGTTTACTTGTCTATTATCATTACCTTAACTATTGTCATGCAGTGACCTCCATGACTAATGTACTGTATAGCTCAAATGTAATTAACGCTAATACACTGCGGTTGCGCCTCAAACACTTCCTGGATAGCCCAGAATATTTAAGTGACACATAGGTAAAGTAAATTTGCTTTGTTTATTTATTTACATTATTGTGGTTATTTGATGAAAACGTGTTTATTAAAAAAGAATTTAAAAAACGTTTTCATATATATATATATATATATATAATATAATTATAAAATATATGGTGTAAAATTGTCATCAAAACAATATGCATATATTTAACATTTATATTATATTATATTAACATATTATATTAAATATTGCTATTTGGGTTTAATTTATTTTAATTTCAGTTTTAATTTGTATTTATTACCAGTTCATAATTTTAGTGAATCAACTTATTTCAGTTTACTGCCAAGGCAAATAATTGTATTTTATTTCAGCTTTATTTCAATTAACAAAAATGTTTTTTAATAGTTTTAGTTGTATGATAATAATTCTGATATTGACAGTATGATAAAAAAGTATTAATAGGTATATTTAATACATTGTATATATATTTATCTTATTTTAGTTTTATAGTGTTATTAATATTTAGAATAGCTTTTATTTTTATATTTTTAGTTTTAATGTTAATTTGAAAATCTTGTTTTTAATAATAACATTATTTGCTTTTGTCATTTATTTTTTTAATATTGCTATTTAAATAAAATAGAATAAAAAGTAATTGATAAAATAGGTATTCATAGGTATATATTTAATACATTATATACACAGTGTGTATATATATATATATATATATATATATATATATATATATATATGTATGCATGTATATTTTGACATATACATTTATTTTATTTTAGTTGTATAGTGTTATTAATATTTTTATTAGCTTTTATTTTTTATATTTTTAATTTTAATGTTATTTAGAAAATTTTTGTAATTACATTACATTGCTTTTGTCATTTTATTATTATTGTTATTTTTTTAATATTGCTATTTAGATTTAATAAAATATAATATGATAAAGTATTCATAAGTATATATTTAATACATTATATATACAGTATATACACTCACCTAAAGGATTATTAGGAACACCATACTAATACTGTGTTTGACCCCCTTTCGCCTTCAGAACTGCCTTAATTCTACGTGGCATTGATTCAACAAGGAAATGTTGGCCCATATTGATAGGATAGCATCTTGCAGTTGATGGAGATTTGTGGGATGCACATCCAGGGCACGAAGCTCCCGTTCCACCACATCCCAAAGATGCTCTATTGGGTTGAGATCTGGTGACTGTGGGGGCCATTTTAGTACAGTGAACTCATTGTCATGTTCAAGAAACAAATTTGAAATGACTCGAGCTTTGTGACATGGTGCATTATCCTGCTGGAAGTAGCCATCAGAGGATGGGTACATGGTGGTCATAAAGGGATGGACATGGTCAGAAACAATGCTCAGGTAGGCCGTGGCATTTAAACGATGCCCAATTGGCACTAAGGGGCCTAAAGTGTGCCAAGAAAACATCCCCCACACCATTACACCACCACCACCAGCCTGCACAGTGGTAACAAGGCATGATGGATCCATGTTCTCATTCTGTTTACGCCAAATTCTGACTCTACCATCTGAATGTCTCAACAGAAATCGAGACTCATCAGACCAGGCAACATTTTTCCAGTCTTCAACTGTCCAGTTTTGGTGAGCTTGTGCAAATTGTAGCCTCTTTTTCCTATTTGTAGTGGAGATGAGTGGTACCCGGTGGGGTCTTCTGCTGCTGTAGCCCATCCGCCTCAAGGTTGTGCGTGTTGTGGCTTCACAAATGCTTTGCTGCATACCTCGGTTGTAACGAGTGGTTATTTCAGTCAAAGTTGCTCTTCTATCAGCTCGAATCAGTCGGCCCATTCTCCTCTGACCTCTAGCATCAACAAGGCATTTTCGCCCACAGGACTGCCGCATACTGGATGTTTTTCCCTTTTCACACCATTCTTTGTAAACTCTAGAAATGGTTGTGCGTGAAAATCCCAGTAACTGAGCAGATTGTGAAATACTCAGACCGGCCCGTCTGGCACCAACAACCATGCCACGCTCAAAATTGCTTAAATCACCTTTCTTTCCCATTCTGACATTCAGTTTGGAGTTCAGGAGATTGTCTTGACCAGGACCACACCCCTAAATGCATTGAAGCAACTGCCATGTGATTGGTTGATTAGATAATTGCATTAATGAGAAATTGAACAGGTGTTCCTAATAATCCTTTAGGTGAGTGTATATATATATATGTATGTATGTATAAGGGCTGTCAAGTGATTAGTTTATTTTATCTAATTAGTTACACAATGTGGTGATTAAAGGGGTCTTGAATTGAGAAATCAACTTTTCATTCAGCCTTTGATATATAAAAGTTCATCGTGATATAAAAATATCCTGTAAGTTTCAAAGCTGAAAACTTCCTTGTTACTAAAAAAAGATTTTATTAACACCAGGCCCAGCAAATGAGAGATCTCAGAATGTGCCAAGCTGTAACGTCAGAGTGTGGTGAAACGCTACCTCGACAGAAGAAGAAGAACACCTGATTCTGTAGCCCCGCCATACCTTTTATGGGTCTTGAGAGAGGAAATGTCATTTGCAAAGAAAAATATCCAAGAAAAGTATTGCATTTGTGACCAAATATTCTACAAGTGTGCAACTCTCATTGCATGGATTCACATATTAATTTGCGGATGTGCAAAATTTGTCCGTGACTTCACATTTTTAATACGGGTGTGTGAATGCGTTTTGCACCATATTCACTGCAGCAACTGTAGCAAAAATGTGAGCGTATGAGTTTCTTCATGTGTGATTCGTAGAATAGGATTTGTGCACCTGCAGTGAAGAATATGTGAAGGTGTAACTGTTGTGTTGTGTTTGTAGGTGAGAAAAAAAATCTACAAGTTTACAACTCAAGTTTTCTCTGTGACTTCAAATGTATTGATACACATGTGTGATATGCTCTACAGCTACAAATTCCACTCTCACACGTGTTCAGTTGTTTTGCACCAAAAATACCTTCATACATTTCTGCCAATGGAGGCCTTTCTGAGCCATCGGATTTCATCAAATATATCTTAATTTGTGTTCCGAAGATGAACAAAGGTCTTACGGGTGTCGAACGACATGAAGGTAAGTAATTAATGACAGAATTTTCATTTTTGGGTGAACTAACCATTTAAGAATTAAACTTTGAGTTGTATTATTATTATTATTATTATTATTATTATTATTATTATTATCAGAAAGGATGATGCTAATATTACAAGATGATTTATGATATAATTCCTAATTCTTGTATTAATACTATCTTTTACATTAATCTGTGATTAAGAATTAAACTGTGAGTTTTATTATTATTATTACAGAAAGGATGATGCTAATATTTCAAGATGATTTATGAGATAATTCCTAATTCTTGCATTAATACTATCTTTTACATTAATCTGTGAATAAGAATTAAACTGTGAGTTTTAATATTATTATTATTATTATACAGAAAGGATGATGCTAATATTTCAAGATGATTTATGATTGCTGTCAGTTTTTGCTGCTTTTGAAGTACCCTGAAATGATAATTTCACTGTTTTAATTATCTAAAAAGAAAAGCGTTGCTCACGTCCAGGAACTGTGATCACTCGAGTTGCAAATCATTTGAAATTCACAAAACGGCCGGTAAGCAAAGTGTTTATGAATAACTTGGGATGCAAGCTACATATTAAATTATCATAATACTAGGATCGCTTCAAAATTAGTTTTGACACACAATCTTTGTTAATGCTGACCAACGCAGCATAAAAAGTACAGTGAAGTATTAGGCTTATTTCTGTTACCCCAAAAGCATTATTCAAACCTTAGTGAGGTTTATGCTTAAAACAAAAAAAGAAAAAAAACGATTTGCCTTAAAGGGGTGGTTGATTATCATTTCACTTTTTTAACTTTAGCTAGTGTGTAATGTTGCTGTTTGAGCAAAAACAACATCTGCAAAGTTACGTCGCTTAACGTTCAAAGCAAAGGGAGATATTTTCTTTTACAGAAATTGCTTTTTAAGAAATACAACAAACGGCTGGTTGAGACTACAAAAAGCTTCTTCATGGGTTAGTGACAAACCCTAACATTTACATAAACCCCGCCCCCGGGAACACGCAACAAAGCTAATGTTAGTCTCTCTGTTTATCACAAGGTTTACTGCAGTCGGCCGGATCCGGGCCGTATCCAGATCAGATGGTGGACCTGCGGCCAGACAGGACCAACTCATCCCTGAAGTGTCTGCAGAGACCGTGTCAATTAGACTCCCCCCTGAAATTGCCTCACCGACACGGCATCCTCATAAACCCGTCTATGGCGTGATGCCTCCGATCTTTTGAATATTCTGATCTAATATGACTTCTGACCTGTAAGGTTGCCAAAATAATAATCATACACTGTTTGTTAATTGGCCAGAGGAGAACTGGCACCCCGACTGAGCCTGGTTTCTCCCAAGGTTTATTTTTCTCCATTAGGCCACCTGATGGAGTTTTGGTTCCTTGCCACTGTCGCCTTTGGCTTGACTTGCTCAGTTGGGGACACAAAATTTTCAAATAAATATCCAAATAAATGTAATTACTAAACTAAATGAACTATGTCAACTACATTACTTGTACAATGAGCTAGATCACAAAAAATTATTTTCCTGTTTAACACTGTGAAGCTGCTTTAAAGCAATCTGCATTGTAAAAAGCACTATATAAATAAAGTTGACTTGACTTGACAAATGCAATAGCATGTCATAAAAGCATAAGTGACAACATAAGTTATAACCACAATTAAACTAAACTATACATGTCCTATCTTCATGCAGCATATATTCTCTGGCTCTGTGCATCTTACAACAGTTCCCACATGAGCGATTTATAGATTATCATGACAGAATATGCTAATCAATGACTTGAAGATAGTTAACTCCAGATCAGCTACATAAATTCATCAACTAACTGTCGCGTTCGTGCACTGTCCGCCGTGACGTAATTTTTGTCATCAGGAGGGTTCACGGGCGTCTGTACACCCCGTCTGCGTGCAGCCCAATTTTTGAGACTGCACGGACAATCCGCGTACAACAAGAAAGGCAGCCCAATTTTTGAGACTGCGTGGACGGTGCACGTATAACAGAGCCACGCGGCCACGACTGCGCGCAAGACGCGTCTGGACGCAGACATTGAAGGATACCCGGGGCTTTAGCCTCTCCATCATTGTCCGACTCCGGTTTGAGCATAAGAGGCTGAACAGTTTCTGACATTAGCAGTGTGTGTCTGCGTGAGGTAATCGGAGTTGCTAACATGAGCTCCTGAAACTCCGCCCTCTTCTTGAAAGCACCAGCTCATTTGCATTTAAAGGGACACACCAAAACGGTGTGTTTTTGCTCACCCTCAAAAAGTGGCAATTTAGTATAAAAAATAATCTGTGGGGTATTTTGAGCGAAAACTTTACATACACACTCTGGGGACATCAGAGACTTATTTTACATCTTGTAAAAAGGGGCATTATAGGACCCATTTGAGAAAAAATTAACTTAATTCAATAATTATTCTCTAACAACTTACTGTAACTGTAACTAACAGTTGCTTTAAGTAAATGTATTCTTCTATTGGATTTGTAAATATTGTACTGAAAAGAAAGACAATAAATATATTTTGTATCGTATATCTATATACGATATTTGAGGAAGAAAAAATGCTTTAAGAGTGTTGGGATTTGTGAAAGGGACTCACATGAGTGTTAAAAACCCAGGTGCCCCTAAAAGAGACATGAACATGACAACAAACACCTTTTGTTAATTTCTGAGCCACATTTTTTTCTTCAGTATTTCATTTTCAAGTGCTCATCAATTGATAAAAGTCATATTTTCTCAGCAAAGTGCAGTGTGGTGCACATTTTATGATTCTGTAAGCCAAAAATGATTGACGAGCCATGCAGCTGTGCAAAATTATGACTTCTGGAAGTTTTTCGTGTGTGGTTACTGCTGAACACAGGTCCAGGTGGACTGGATCATAATTCCTGTCAGGGTTCACAACTGTTGAGGCATTAGAAACAGATGGATATGTGCACGCTTGTCTCAGAGGACTTCACAGTGGTGCGGGGAATGATGCTCTTGGTTCTGGGTCGTTTCTGATGGGGACATATTATTCACTGGAGACAACAATAGGCTTGTCAAATTTCTTCTCTTCTTTTTGGTTGTTTTTCTAGACACAGACTAAGAGTCTAACAACAGGAGACATTTAAAAATAAAAACAATAACTTTAAAGTAGTTTAACTTCTACAAAATACGCTAGAACTCTGGTGAACATGCTTTGTGAATTAATTTTGCTATATTTTAAAAATGTGTCACGAGAAGTCAACACTGTGCACATTTTTATTTTTTGAAAGAATGCATTTACAGTTCTTGGGAAAATAATGTAAAATCCCCTTAATAATAATTAAAAAATCTCAGTGTAACAGCTTCTGTATTAATTGAAAAAAGAAAATCCAAATGTAATACAATAAACAAAATAAATATGTCTATTTTCCATTTAAATGTAATGTAATGATTTGCATATAGCCTATATATGTAATTGATATTTATTTAATATAATACAAATTTTATTTATTTTTATCTTTTACATTCATCTGTGATTAAGAATTAAACTGTGAGTATTATTATTATTATTATTATTATTATAACAGAAAGGATTATGATAATATTTCAAGATGATTTATGGGAGCTGTCTGTTTTGCTGCTTTAGAAGTACCCTGAAATGATTATTTCACAAAAAGCATGAAAAATGATAACTTAAAGGCATTTTCATTTGTTATTATTTATATTGTTTATATTATATGTACTGTTATTATTATTATTTTGAATATTTACAGTAAAGTTTACAGTAAAGCGATGGTTAATTCAAATGTAGCAACTTGTAAATAAAATTCAAATTTACACTAAACTACTAAACAAAAAAGTAAAAAACAATCACATTTACATAAAAATAATACATAGTACATGGAAAACCATAACTAATAACAAAAATAAGAATAAACATTACTATGTAAATACAATAATATAAAAAGTAGATTTTTACTGGAAACTGCAACCTATAGTCATAATTCATAATGTTTGCTAACTAAAGTATTATTTTAAAATAATCTAATCTAATTAATGTCATCTAATATAATTTTTCACCATACATGGTAAATGTACAGTTGTGGTCAGAATTATTGGCACCCCTGGTAAATATGATCAAAGATTGCTGTAAAAAATAAATCTGCATTGTTTATCCTTTTGATCTTTCATTACATTATTTTTTTGCAAAAATCTAACCTTTCATTGAAGTAAAAGAATTGAAAGTGGGGGGAAAATCACATTATGAAATAAATGTTTTTCTCCAATACACGTTTGTCACAGTAATGTTCTGTTCAGGGACTTTCAGTTTGTTCCCTTTCGAGGGAACTCGCGCTGCGTCACCGCTTTGGGAACGCCTCTGCGTGATTGCGTCGTGAAGCACATGTGTAATCAGTCCAATGGAGAGACGGAACGTCATAGGCGGGTGACGTCATCGACCCGGAAGGTATAAAGCATACCGGCAAACAAACGCCGCTAGCTTCTGTTGCTTTCAGCAAGCGCTCTGTGTATTGTCATTGTCAGATTTGTGTTTTGTGTCTGAGTTCAGACTTCTCTTGTTTTCTATTCCTACAAGTTTGCACACACACTGACATTTAGAGAGACATTATGGCGAGCGAACAGCGTTACAGAAAGTGTGTTCCTCCCTGCTCTCGTCACATCACGAGCGGGGATACACACTTGATGTGCGTTGTTTGTTTGGGTGAACAGCACGCTCAGTCGGCTCTCGAGGGGGCCGGCTGTGATCATTGTGAGGCTTTGCCTATGAGAGTGCTGCGATCCCGCCGGGCACTTTTTGAGGAGGGTGTCCCGGTTCGCGTTCCCCGCGGCACAGGCCCCGCTGTTGCTGAGGCACAGCGGCAGCTTATGTCGTGGGGTTCGCAGATGGATCTGTCAGAGGGGTTAGAGACGGGCCCAGCCCTTTCTCTGCCCTCACCTGGCAGATCCAGTGCTGCCTCTCTGGGTTCGGGAGCCCGCCCTGCGGTTTCTCCCACCCAGGGGGCAGCCTCAGCGCTGCTTTTATCAAGCTCTGACGAGATCGATATTTGCAGCGTTGACGCGGGGGTTGAAGACTCGCCACTTCAATCCCCTGCTGGTGAGGAGCTTTTGGAGGTCCTGTGCAGAGCTGTGGCCAAACTAAACATTGACTGGCCACAAGAGAATCAAGAGAGCGTCTCGTCCAAGAGCCGTTTGGACGAGCGCTTTCTCCCCTCCCGCTCTGCCCAGCCTCCACGTCGGAGTTTACCGTTTTTCACGGATCTCCACACTGAGGTGTCGAGAACGTGGAAGCGGCCCATGTCCTCTCGTGTCTTCAGCCCCCAAACGTCAGTGTATAGTAACATCCAGGGGCTGAAGAAGCATGGGTATGGTCCGATGCCGAAGGTGGAGGAGACGCTTGCGAGCCATCTCTCTCCTCAGTCGGCATCGGCCATTAAAACTCCGACCTTGCCCACCAAACCATTAAGAACCACCTCCTCTTTGGTGGGCAAGGCGTACTCGGCAGCGGGTCAGGCCGCCGCGTGCCTGCACACTATGGCCATCGTGCAGGCATACCAGGCCGACCTGCTAAGAGACCTGGGGTCCAGCCAGGAGATCGGAGCAGACTTAGTTAATGAGCTCCGATCTTCAGCAGATTTAGCTCTCCGAGCCACCAAGGAGACGGCCAAATCTATAGGCCGTTCTATGGCAGCCCTGGTGGCTACGGAGAGGCATCTGTGGCTTAATCTGACCGAGATTCGGGAGAGAGATAAGAGCTTTCTGCTTGATGCGCCGCTGTCTCCTGACGGCCTGTTCGGTGACGCTGTCACTACCGTCACCGACAGGTTTCAGGAGGCAAAGAAACAGTCTGCGGCGCTCAAGCAGCTCCTCCCGAGAAAACCCCAGGCCTCGTCTGCTGCTGTGCGGGAGCAGCAGACACCGAGTACAAGCTCCGTACACCGGGTGCAACAGAAACAGAGTGTCGCCACTCGTACTCCCCCTCAGAAAGGGTGGGGCGGTGGGCGACACCCCCAGACGCAGCCCTCTAGGGGTAGAGCAGATCTGCGGACTGTTCTTATCTCTAGGAAGGCTGCGTCTAAAAGGCCCTGACGCCAGTGGGCCCAGGGCAGTGAGGGTTTCCCCCTTCGGGAACAGGCGGTGTTCACCTCAGCATACGGTGCCCGTCCTTTTCCGGTACCCTCACAGGGTCTCTCCACTAACCCCGCCCGAGTGCCGGGGCGTGGAAGGCCCTCGCGAGTCATCCGAGGATGGCCCGCGTCCTCCAGACAAGGAGGTGGCGCTGTCGAGTCAGCCGTTCCCTGCCGGTCATCCGCTTCAGGGCGCTGTGCTCCCAGCACTCAGTATACCAGAGGCCAGTCTCGAGGGACTGGTACCCCTAGTAGATTTTTTGCCAGAATGGGAAAAACTGCCAAATATATCTCGTTGGGTCCTGCAGATAATAAGATCAGGGTACGCCATCCAGTTCAGGTGTCGTCCACCCGGTTTCAAGGGGGTCCTACCTACCTTGGTGGGCCCCGAGCAGGCTCTGGTTATGACTCAAGAAGTCCAGACCCTCCTACGGAAGGGGGCCATAGAGAAGGTTCCTCTCTCCGACAGGGAGTCGGGTTTCTACAGTCGCTATTTTATAGTGCCAAAGAAGGATGGGGGGTTGCGCCCCATTTTGGACCTGCGCTCGCTGAATCGCGCAGTGGCAAAGTTCAGGTTCAAGATGCTTACACTCAAACATATCGTGTCCCAAATCAGGTCCGAGGACTGGTTTGTCACGATAGATCTCAAAGATGCTTACTTCCACATCTCCATCCTTCCGCAGCACAGGAAGTACCTGAGGTTCGCTTTCGGGGGACAAGCGTACCAATATCGTGTGCTTCCCTTCGGTCTAGCCCTATCACCCCGCACCTTCACCAAGTGTGTAGACGCGGCATTAGCCCCCTTGCGTATGCAGGGGATCCGCATTCTCAATTATATCGACGACTGGCTGATTTTGGCTCAGTCAGCACGTCTGGCGGTTCAACATCGAGATGTTGTTCTCGCGCACATGAAGAGGTTAGGGCTGAGGCTCAACCTCAAGAAGAGCGTTCTTTCTCCAGTACAGAAAATAACGTATCTGGGTGTGTGTTGGAATTCGATCCTGATGCAGGCCCGTCTATCAGAGCCTCGCGTAGGGTCGATTCTCTCAGCTGTGAAAGGGGTGAAACTAGACCAGCCACTCACTGTCAAACAGTATCAGAGACTGTTAGGCCTGATGGCAGCAGCGTCCAACGTCATTCCTCGTGGCCTGTTGTACATGAGACCTTTACAGTGGTGGCTCAAGACCAAGGGTTTTTCCCCGAGGGGAAATCCCTTTCGCGTGATCAAGGTAACGCGGCGATGCCTCCGCGCCTTAGTCATGTGGAAGGACCCTCGGTTTCTAGCCCAAGGCCCGTTACTGGGGGTACCGTGCCAGCGGGTCACTCTGACCACGGATGCCTCCCTTACGGGTTGGGGGGCGACCATGAGTGGTCGCTCGGCCCAGGGCCTATGGCAGGACTCTCATCGTGCGTTGCACATAAATTGCCTGGAAATGCTTGCTGTGTTCCAGGCTCTGAGACATTTCCTGCCGTATCTCAGGGGCCATCATGTTCTAGTTCGCACAGACAACACATCGGTGGTCTCCTATATAAATCACCAGGGGGGTTTGAGGTCTCGCCCTTTGTACAAACTGACTCGTCAAATCCTCCTGTGGGCCCTGGGGAAATTGCTCTCTATCAGGGCAATCTTCATCCCAGGGCGCCTGAATACGGAAGCAGACATCCTGTCGAGGCAGGGGCCGAGGCCCGGGGAGTGGAGACTCCACACCGAGGTGGTGGAGCTCCTCTGGCAAGAATTCGGCAGAGCAGAAGTAGACCTGTTCGCCACTCAAGACAACACTCATTGTCGTCTATGGTTTGCTCTAACTCCTCCAGCTCCCTTGGGACTGGACGCCATGGTACAGGAGTGGCCGAGGCTGCCCCTGTACGCTTTCCCCCCGATCGCTCTGCTTCCGGGAGTTCTAGAGAGAGTTCGTCGGGATGGTGCCCATCTGCTCCTAGTAGCTCCGTTCTGGCCAGCCCGGGTTTGGTTCTCGGACATTGTGTCGCTCCTCAACGGCTCTCCCCTGGAGATTCCGTGCAGGAGGGACCTGCTCTCTCAGTCGGGCGGTGCCTTCCTGCACCCACGCCCAGAGCTGTGGAATCTGTGGGCTTGGCCTCTGAGGGGGCCCAGCTCCTAAGCTCCGGTCTCTCAACCGAGGTTGTGGAGACCATCCTACACTCTAGAGCTCCCTCCACGAGGAAACTGTACGCATTGAAATGGAGACTCTTCACCTTATGGTGTAGAGATCGCCTGTGGGATCCAGTTAACTGCCCTGCGAGCGCGGTGCTGGAGTTCCTGCAGGAGAAATTCTCCGCTGGGTTAGCTCCCTCCACTTTGAAGGTGTACGTGGCGGCCTTAGCAGCTTACCACTCTCCTTTCGATGGTGTTACCCTCGGGCGACACCCCCTAGTTACTCGTTTCCTCCGTGGCACTATCAGACTGAGGCCCGCAGTACGCACCAGGGTGCCGGCCTGGGACTTATCTATTGTCCTTCAGGGCCTTTCTCAGGCTCCCTTCGAGCCCATTGAAGAAATTTCGGAGAAACTCCTCACCTTAAAGACCATCTTTCTGCTGGCTATCTCTTCCTTAAAAAGAATAGGGGACTTACAAGCCCTCTCTGTGGCACCCTCGTGCTTGGAATTTGCTCCCGGTATGGCTAAAGCTTTTCTGCACCCCAGACCGGGGTACGTTCCTAAGGTTCCCACTAATACTGTGAGACCCATAGTACTTATGGCCTTTTGTCCACCTCCCTTTCTGACGTCTGACCAGGAAAGATCCAATCTGCTTTGCCCTGTTCGCGCACTAGACGCTTATGTCCACAGAGCTGCCCTGTGGAGAAAATCGGAACAGTTGTTTGTGTGTTACGGTCCACCCTCGAGAGGGGGTCCAGTCTCTAAGCAGAGGATGAGCAAGTGGATAGTTGAGGCTATTTCACTTGCTTATGAGGTGGTCGGGCAGCCTTTCCCTTTGGCTGTCCGGGCACACTCGACTAGGGGTATGGCTGCCTCTCGGGCATTCCTAGCAGGGGCCTCCCTGCAAGACATCTGTGACGCGGCGGGGTGGTCCTCGCCGCTCACTTTCGTGAGGTTCTACGAACTTGACATTACTCCAGGGGCTCGGGTGCTCGCCTTTTAGACAATGCACAGGCGGGCATCCGGCTCCTATGGGGACGTGGGTATTCTCGTTCCCAAAGCGGTGACGCAGCGCGAGTTCCCTCGAAAGGGAACGTCTCGGTTACGACTGTAACCTTAGTTCCCTGAGTAGGGAACGAGACGCTGCGTCACCCTGCCATACTCCCCGCATGCCCGCAAAAGCGTCTTGCTTCACTCTACCACAGAAGCTAGCGGCGTTTGTTTGCCGGTATGCTTTATACCTTCCGGGTCGATGACGTCACCCGCCTATGACGTTCCGTCTCTCCATTGGACTGATTACACATGTGCTTCACGACGCAATCACGCAGAGGCGTTCCCAAAGCGGTGACGCAGCGTCTCGTTCCCTACTCAGGGAACTAAGGTTACAGTCGTAACCGAGACGTTTTCATTTGTCACATGTTTCTTTGTTCAGTGTTCCGCCACTTGTCTGTCTCCATGGTCACCGTCATTATGAGTTCATTTAGTTCAGCTGTGTCTGTTTAATAACCTTGTTTCTGTTTGCTACTTAAGTTCTCCCTTTCACTCAGTCTTTGTCCCATCACTGTTAGAGGTGTTGTGCGGTTGCCTGTCTTTAGTGTATTTGAGATTAAAACTACTATTTCAACTGTATCTGTCTTTGTCTTTCTGCCTGCACAAACCCGTGACAACGTTGGCCACAATTATTGGCACCCCTATAATTTTAAAGAGTAAAATTTCTCTAAGTATATTCCCATTCATGTTTTCATTTTTTAGCTGGGGTGACTAGGAACATGAAATTGTCCAGCTATGACTTCCTGTTCCACAGGAGTATAAATATGAGGAAACGCAAAGGCCAAATTCCCTTAAACATTCATCACAATGAGTAAAACCAAAGAATATAGTTCTGATGTGCAGCAAAAGATTGTTGAGCTTCACAAAATAGAAAGTGGCTGTAGGAAAATAGCTAAAGCATTGGAAATCCCCATTTTCACCATCAGGACAATAATGAAGATGTTCCAATCAACTAAAGATGTTATGAATCTGCCTGGAAGAGGACGTGTGTCTATATCGTCCTAATGCACGGCGAGGAGGAGAGTTTGAGGCCAAAGACTCTCCAAGGATCACAGATGGAGAATCGCAGAGATTGGTTGAGTCTTGGGGTCAGAAAGCCTAAAAAAAATCAAACAACCCCTACATCACCACATGTTGTTTGGTAATGTTTCAAGAAAAATCTTCCTCGCTCATCCAAAAACGAACTCCAGCATATTCAGTTGTCAGACACAACTGGACCTTCAAAAGGGACCTGGTTCTGTGGTCAGATGAAACTATAAAAAGAGCTTTTTGGCAGATGGTACCCCATGCCCACGGTTAAAAATACCGCTGGATCTTTAATGTTTGGGCCTATTTTTTTGCTAGAGGTCCTGGACATCTTGTTCAGATCATGGATTCTAGCACATTTCAACAGATATAAAATCAAAACCTGCTAGAAATCTTATAATGGGCCTTGGTTGGATCTTCCATCAGGACAATGATCCAAAACAAACATCAAAATCAACACACAAATGTGTCACTGAGCACAAAATGAAAATTCTGCCATGACCATCCTAGTCCCCTGACCTGAACCCTATAGAAGATGAGTGAGGTGAACTGAAGAGAAGAAGCACCAACATGGATCTGGGAATCTGAAGGATCTGGAGAGATTCTGTATGAAGGAATGGTCTCTGTTCTCCAAACTCATCAGGCATTATAGAAGAAGACTCAGAGCCGTTATCTTGGCAAAAGGAGTTTGCAAAAAGCATTGAATCAAAGGGTGCCAATAATTGTGGCCAACGTGTTTTGGAGAAAAGCATTTCTTTCTTAATGTGATTTACCCCATACTTCAATTCTTTTACTTCAACGAAAGCAAATTTTGTGCAAATTTTTTGAATGAAAGATCGGAAGGATAAACAATGCAGATTTATTTTTTACAGCCAACTTTGATCATATTTACCAAGGTGCCAATAATTCTGACCACAACTGTAACTTACACTTTTTAAAACAATTAACAGGTTTAAACTTTTTTTTGCATTTTTGCATACAAATTTTGCAGTCTTTTTTTGCAGTGTAGAACGACCTCTAAAATGTCTGAGTGTTCATAACCACAGAAAACTATAAATTTGAAGCTGAAAACTCTCAAAATTTGAGTGTACCTTTATAAATCCATCTGTATTATTTGCCAGCCAATATGAAGTTGCCATTGCATGCTGTTCCCTCATCCGTACAGGCCGTGCAGCAGATTTTGAGGTCAAGGACATGTTTTTTCCATTTGACATCTGTACAACCTGTACTCAGCTTCTAAATCTAAAAAGGAATGACCTTTATTCTGTCCCTTTTTTTGCTCTGGAGAAAAGGAGACTGCCATGCTTCTGAAACAAAAATATGTTTCTTTCCCCTTATGATCTGTGTTACGATGGAAAAGTTAATGTATCAGTCAAGATTACAGAGGTACAATAGAAAAAGGAAAAACCCTAAAACAAATAGCAAACATATCAAAAAATCCCAAATCAATAATGCTGTTTTCGCAGTCGTTGTGAGTCAATCAGAGAAGAAAATACAGTGTTCTCCTTACCAGCCAGATCACAGCATGACCATTTATTCTCAAAGGTGGTGTAATTTCAAATCCAGCTTTTCGTGTAGACTTTGCATTGTATCTATGAGTCTTTGGAGGGATAGAAATCTTTTTGAATTATGTTCCTCTAATAAAATACAATTACCTTTTTGTGTGGCTCTTTGCAGGTTTAATGCCCATGACTTTCTTTTAAAGCATTGTAAAGATGATTCTAAGGGCCCTGGTTAGAGAGGTGGCCCGTTTGTGATGTTCCCCCCACTGACAGAGAAACACCCTGATTTCAGGCACAAATCGCTATTTTTTTCTTAAAAATAACTGTAATTTAGCAGTAACCTAGTAAAGTAACTGTTACTTTTAGAATATTTACAGTAGCCTATATATACAGAGGTTGAAATTAACACTTGAAATCAACTGTGGCGGGTAACGCTGTCAAATCACTAGCCAATTTGGCGGGTTACTTATTATGTTTATTCACTTTGCTGGGGAAGTTTGTGTAATTTGTGAGTCGTGAGTCATCATGATACATTAAATACAGCGTATTGCGCAGAATCTGCGCATATCTGGCTTACTGAATTGAAATTGAAAAACGGAAAGACCCACCAAGCAATGAAGGAAACCAAGAAAAGAAAATTAGAGGTTTTAATACCAAGTGGAAAGCTGGGTGCGAGTGACTCGTCTTTGACTCAACACACAATGTAATGTATTGTGAGGACTGCAGGACATACGCTTTGAAAAAACACAAAACAAACAATTTTGCACTTTTGTCATCACTGATATACAGCCATATCGCACGGCTACAACAGTTTAACGGCACAAGTGTGTAAATAAATAATCAACAACGAAGCGTCTTTAAAAACCCTCTTTTGTGCAGAACTACTTCCTTCCGCCACAGATTCAAATCTCAAGTTTAACAGTTGAGCCCAAGCCTCCGTTACTAATTATAAAATGTCACTTTAGAACTAGAAACGAAGGAACGTTGAGTCGCTTCATTGAAGCTGTGTGTTATGTAGAGTATTATGCTATTATGAAAGAGAGATCGACTAAACGAGTGTATGACCTGGATCTAATATAGCATTCATTCTTCAGGTCGATGTCCATAATATTATATCCATTATTAAAAAAAATCACACTGAATGTCCGCTGTGGAAAGCAATATCTTTGTCTTTGTCCTTTTAAAAGATTTCCCAAGACAGGGCTAAAACAACTTCCTTGTTTACAACTAATAACTCATAAAGACGGATGAAGCTGTTCTCTGTGGGTTCATGAGCGCTGAATGGCCGCTGACAGCCTGGAGCTCACATCTGCGAAAGCGTCTGAACAAATTGTAAAACAGGCACTATGTTTATATATGAGTCACATTTATCAGGTCTAAATAATTGCATTCTCGCCTAAACTACATTTCGTGACACATCAACAGTAGTAGCTATTTGTAAAAAATAAGGTGGATTTGCCACAATGACAGTCGTCGCAAGCGGAGTGATACAAACAGTGAAACGGTCCCAGTCGCTGATACTGGGGGAATATCGCACAGCTGGAAAAGGCTCTCAGCCAATCAGATTTGAGAGCCAGAAAAAACTGTTGTATAAATATATAATATAGGCTCTTATATATTAGGCTCTTGACTTTTTAACATTTCCTCCGGCTGCTTTAACTGTGTGTTAATTAACGCACATTTGTTATTACATAAAATGCAGGAGTACATCTGATCAGATGATTTTGACAAATTATTGGTGATAATATACAGTAATCACCATGTAGTGGCCTCAGTCACTGTTACCCAGAATCTAATCTCTTATTTAAACTGTCTACTGCTATTATAATGTGAGTCGTTATTTTCACAATGTTTGTTGTAGCCTTACTGCATATAAAACTGTCAACTTGAGATTTGAATTCGCGCCGGAAGGAAGTAGTTCTGCACAGAAGATATTTTTTAAATCCATTGTTGTTTCTTATTTATTTACACACTTGTGCCGTCAAACTGTTGTATAAACTCAATATCTCACTCATAGCCGTGATATATGGCTGTATATCAGCGATTACCTATGGCAGCCTATGGATTACCTAATCACAGCCGTGCTGATATACAGCCATATCGCACGGCTACTCATGTGATATTGCTTTGATATTTTGAAAGATTTTATAAAATTTTGCAGAAAATATTTTGACAGGATCATGTAGAGACACATCAGCGTATGAATCCCAACAATGGTGACAGTCAACTAAATATTCTGATAAATAGATCAGCTCTGAACGTCATAAAACAAACCACTGAAGTAGCACAATATTTCATTGGCATAACATTAGAAATACAATTAAAGCAGCCAGAGAAAAACTAATGTTAACAAGTCAAGGGTCAAGAGCCCAACTAAAGCAAACACTGATCACCATAATGGTGAGTTAAAATGAAACAGTTTCAATAAAACATCAACCTCTGCTAATTCTCAATAAGAACTTTTGTATGAAAGAAATAAAATCAAACTGGATTGTAATAAGTGAAGATGCTGAGATCTTGAGAGATCTGTAAGTGTTTAATATTCTGTTGCTGCCAGTCATTTGATGGGGCTTTTTTTTTTTACAGTGAAGGTGTTTGAGAGTAATAATTCAGGAAATACCTGCAGAATAACTGTTTTTTCTGTAAAACTTTTAATTAAAATTTTCACATTTTAAAAATTTTTTTTTATTTATTTATTTATTTATTGTGCACAGTGCCAACTGTCCCTTTGTGCCATCTGGTGGTGTTTTTTTATTTTATTTTATTATTATCACCTTCTTATTTTGCATAAATTTTTATGTCATTTAAGAAAAAATACTGTATAAATAGTCCATAAACAGCCAGACTTGATTTTAGCAATTCGTTAATATATGTGACTGAAAGCATGTTATTTGTTTTGATTAGTTGTCATAACTCAAAGTATTTTATCCGCAATTATCCTGAAACTGTCACATCAAAGTGACATGTGGATGACACCATCTGCAGTATGAATGGATGACCGTATGGGTGAAAACCAGGCTTTGGTCACACAGTCTCAGAAAGTGTTTTCAGATGTTCTACCATAACTAATTTCCTATTCAGACTCTTCATGCTCAACCACATTATGCTCTATTCATTCACTTTTTAAATCTGAGTATCTATAAATAGACCATAAACCTTTGAGCTGAGCGTTCTGCAAACATTGCTAGATATGTGAGGGATTTAAATGAAATGTTAGGATTAGTTTGCCAAAAAATTTACATTTTATCATTATTTATTCACCCACAAGTAATTTCAAACTCTTAGACCTTCTTTCATCTTTTGATCATAAACTATCTATCTGTCTGTCTGTCTACTCTGTAAAAAATTGTATGATCAAGAAGTCATGACAACATATGTTTTTACTTTACTTTAACCCATCAGAATAAGTTAAGCAATTTTTTACTTTATTATAAGTTATACAATATTCAGTTGCACTTTACAGTGCATGCATATACGTGTACTTACAGTGAACTTACCTAAGACAGTACTGGGTATTGTAACATGGGTTAAGGTTGGGTTTGTGGGTAGGTTCAGGGTTAGTACCTAGTTATTACCCAGTTATTGTAATTACTATAAAAAATACTCATGTACATGGGGAACAGAACTGTAAAATAAAGTGCTACCCAATATTCAACTATTTTCGGATAGTCTACAATAAGTGCAAATAGCCCGCCTTGTTGCAGAGGTTATTTACACAAACTCCGCCCACAAACGACTGTTTGGGACAGACAAAATTATGGAAGATGCTGGCTTGTTAATAGCAGCATTAGAGTAGGGGTAAGGCGTTTGAATCCGCCTTTTGCCAAATTTGCTTTATTCCCTTTTCCCATCAAATATCAGATCCGATCACTTTTCAATAAAAATTAATAAAATATATCGAAAAGTGGAAATAAAGTGTCTAACGTGTGTTTAATAATAAAGTGTTTATCGGGTAAGGGTATGGGTAGGTGTAGGAAGGGCTTTATTGTCCCAATAAGGCAGCATCCATTTAATAATTATTAATAAATATAATAATTTACACCTAATGTTATTATTGAATACCGTTTAAAGTACCACAACACTGAGAGGCAAATAGTATCTGTCACTATTTGAGTATAAATAGCATCTAGCTACTATTTACACTTAGCCTATTTCAAAGAAAACCCTGCTATTTTTACATAGTGTAAATAGAATCTATTTCTATTTAAAGTTAGTGTAATTAGCAGCTACCGAAAGTGTCTTGTGAAATTATCTTTACATTTAGTGTAAATAGCATCTATTGCTATTTGCACTTAGTGCAAATAGACACTAACTTTTTTTTTAATGTCGGTTTTTTTAGTATAATTTCAGTTGAAATCACTTCTACAGCCAAGTTGATTGTACTTTTTAAAAAATTAAGACAGCATTTTTTTTTAATCACCAAGGAGGCTCGTAGAGAGCCAATGACCTGATATAGTATCCTGATATAGTAAAATGAGAGGAGGCCTAACTACATTCTACGCTAGGGACTGCTTACCAAAAGAGCCTGACAACTCGATACTGCTATCTAAGCGGAGCTCCGGGGAGTGGAGGCCTAGCAACACCCACACCAAGGAGGCTCAAAAGAGCCTACAACCTAGTCCACTCTTTAAACAGAGCTCTGAGAGCAGAGGCTTTAGCATGATGACCCTCTATAGTGAGAAGACTAACTGCGCTCTATGCAAAAGACCACTTCACCAAGGAATCTCACAGAGAACCGTACGACTTGGTGACGTTATCTTATGCAGAGCTGGGGAGTGGAGGTCTCAGCATGACGACTCTCTAAATTGAGAGGAAACCTAACAATGCTCCACCTTAAAGACAGTTCCACCAAAGAGGCTCACAGAGAGCAAGTCCACTCTATGTCACTATATTGCGAAATGATACTGAAGTCAGAACCAGCTCATTACAGGGAGCGGAGGACCTAGGTTCCACTCCATGCTCATTCTAAATTAACAATGGGAGCTAACAGCTAAGGCTAGCTACAAGTCGTCACCTTTATTTATATAGCGCTTTACAATTCAGATTGTTTCAAAGCAGCTTTACAGTAAAAATAATGCAACAACGTTTGTTTCAGCTGTACAGCAGATCTAGAAGAAAATAGTGTCATAGTCCAGTTTAAGTAAGTTCAGTGATGGAGGCATTTCAATAATATTGTTGAATATTTAGTGACCCCAACTAAGTAAGCAAAAAGCCAAAGGTGACAGTGGCAAGGAACCAAAACTCCATCAGGTGATAGAATGTGGCCTTCACAGGGGAGAGTCTAGTTGACAATCTTTGCAAACACTTCAGGGATGTGTTGTGATCGTGTCTAGTTGCAGGTCCTTCATCTGATTTGGTTACGGCCCGGACCCGGCTGACTACATCATGCATTGTGCTCGTGTCTAGGCGCAGATCTACCATCTGATCTGGATACAGCCTGGATCCTGCTGACTACATCATGCGCTGTGGTCGTGTCTAGGCGCAGGTCCACCATCTGATCTCAATACGGCCCGGACCCTGCTGACTACATCATGCGTTGTGGTCGTGTCTAGGCGCAGGTCCACCATCTGATCTCAATACGGCCCGGACCCTGCTGACTACATCATGCGTTGTGGTCGTGTCTAGGCGCAGATCCACCATCTGATCTGGATACGGCCTGGATCCGGCTGACTACATCATGCGTTGTGGTCGTGTCTAGGGCGCAGATCCACCATCTGATCTCAATACGGCCCGGACCCTGCTGACTACATCATGCATTGTGGTCGTGTCTAGGCGGAGGTCCACAATCTGATCTGGATATGGCCTAGATCTGGGGACACTAAATTTTCAAATAAATATCCAAATAAAATTATTACTAACTAAATTAACTATATCAACTACATTACTTGAATATATATTATAATTGAAATGAGCTAGATGACATCACCGTTTTCTCCAGAACGGCTGTACAGCCGAATCAAATTCGGTTGCATTATTTTCCTGTTTAACAATGTGACGCTGCTTTGAAACAATCTGCATTGTAAAAAGCGCTATATAAATAAAGTTGACTTGACTTGACTGACTACATCATGCGTTGTGGTCATGTCTAGGCGCAGATCCACCATCTGATCTGGATCCGGCCTGGATCCGGCTGACTACATCATGCATTGTGGTCATGTCTAGGTGCAAGTCCACCATCTGATCTGGATATGGCCCGGATCCGGCTGACTACAGTAAACCTCGGGATAAACAGAGAGACTAATATTAGCGTAGATGCCATTCTTCTTATGATGTAACAAATACATCGGGTGTTATAGGAAATGTCCCTGGTTCTGGCTGACCTAGTTTACAACCATTGTAAAATAGGTAGTATGATTTGGTGTCTAGACTCCAGCACTCTCAGAGGAGGGAGGGGTTTGCCCAAGGTGAACAGACCATTTCCTGTTGGAGTCCAGAGACCAGAAGAGCTCCGAGCCTTCCTTGGCCGGCAGATCACAAGAAAGTATAAGGGGGCAAAGCAAAGTGCTAGACGTGCCATTATAAATGCTCAAGTGAGACTCCAGCATCAAACCAACACATAGGGTGTCGGGAATCCTACTATTAAGGATTCCACTTACACTCAACCATGAAGACATTACCATCAAGGGGAGCCAGCTGAGTGCTAGTTGCGACCACTTGGAAACACGTCTTCGTAGGATCTCGAGACTCCAGTCTAGAGGTCTCCCGCCCGCTCCCACTAGGTTCTATTCCGCACCCACCCGCTCCCGCTTAAAATTCACTCTGTGTTCACTCTTTTTATGCTTAGAATGATTTTCTTCCTAACCTAACCGATCCCGCTAAATTTAGATCTTGTTTCCAGAATCTCACATTTAAATTTCCCCTAGAACACTGAACATAGCAACGGAAATGCAGACCTCTACTCTAGACACTTCCAAAGGTGCCTTACAACAAAGAAGGGTTAGCAAACTGGGGCGAAAAATACACTTCCTGTCGGGTTCTCAAGATTGAAAGAGCTCATCCCAGGGACTGGAGGACCCTGCTTCAAGACCCGACTCTTGGGGAGGGTTCTGCTCTTCAGTCCAACCCGAGGAAAGACGTGCTCTCTATACTCCAACACTCACAAAGGTGCCTACAATTAGGAAGGGTTCGCAAACTAGCACTAACACCTGCCTGCACGCTCTCTGCATCTAATTCCACAGAATTAGGCCTCACACATTAGTAATAGCAGACCAGAAAGGGAAAGAAATCTCATAAGACTCTCCCTTTGCTCTGTCCACCACCTCAATCATTGAACCTGCCTGCGGCTATGGCGGCCGCGGGACCTGACGGCCGCAGGTGCTCAATTATCATCCCTCGAGACAGAATCAAACAACAAAGGAGCTTATCACAGCGACCGCATCTTATAGAGCGTGTTCAACTCCCTCGAGAGCTAAATGCCAGACTCTATCACTAATCAAGAATCACACGTAGAACAGTCAACAATTTTGTCTGTGTTAGCTTTTTTGGAACTTTACAATCTTGGTCACAAACTGTTATTGAATGAACTGTGTGATATAACAGCATGTGGGGTTGGACCATTACGAGGGTGAGTAATGAACTATTTTTGGATGAACTATTCCTTTAATAATCCAAACACAGCATTTCTCCCCAATAAAATGTAATTGCATAATGCCATAAATGTATGGTGAATAATGGTTATTTAAAATCAAGAGCACAAGGACATGGTTGATAGGAGCTCTGTGGCTCCATTAGGAGACAACTGGTGAGTGAGAACTCTGCTTCAGGGGGAAAAAGAGAGAATTAGGGGATAGAAGAACAATCTACTCGATAGATACCGGCACCACAGGATCATCTGTCTTACTTAAAGCCACTTAAACATGCTAGATAGTACTTTGGCCTCCAGACCCCTCATCTTAGATATGAGTTCCAGAAGTTCCAGAAAATCCAGAAACATGCAACATATGCATTCTGTCAGAAGAGAATGTCTTGCTGCATAATATTTACTCATTACATCAAAGGATATGCCTGGAATATTAGTGTACACTATATTTCATACTGCACAGTATATAGAGCATACTTGGATTTTTTTTTTTTAAATGCATGTGAAATAGAATGGAATATGAAAATAAACATTTCAAACAGTAGCATATTGCAATGTTGACCTCATTATCCTCGTCACATGACTTCATTGCATGTTTAATTCAAAGAGTGGTGTCAAGTTATTGGAAATAGACATTTATTTTGCATTTTAATTCATTTTGGTGTAAAAATGTCTGTTTGTTAATGGCAGTTTGATCAAACAATGAATGCTAAAAGATGCTAAAAACTGTGACTTATGTTACTTCCAGTTCTTTTGTCAAACAGGAAATATCAAGGATTAGTGCATAGTACACAGTGAGCTTTTTATTTACATAGCAGTGATATTCGATCTGAAAAGCTTCATATGAAGATAATTCAAAATTTTCAAAGCATTTTTTTTAAGCACACATGATTTTGTACTAAATAAACAAGCCTTCATTTTAAAATCTGGGAAGATTTAAGATGTCTTTCAAGAAAAACAAATGTTATGTTATGCAATCATTTTCAACAGCCATTATTTGCCTTTTCGCACTCACCATCTCTCACTTTTTGATAAAGGTATGGGGAAAAACACGGATTACGCCAACTTGGAAGATGTCCAAACACTTTTACATTTTCCCTTGCAGAGCTCATTAAATCTAAAATAATTTATTTATTTGTAGGGATCCGTGTTTGAGAAACTTAGTCTCTGCAGAAATCTCTCCATCTCTGAGATTCCAGCCCTTGTGTGGGCAAGTGTGACCTCTGAGTGTCTTACAACACTGCTGTTGATACACACATTAATGAGGTATTAGCTTAAGTATGTCTTTCCCAAGGTTCATGACTGAAATTGAGGTACAATTATACTCTTAATTACAGAAATAAAATGTTTTACATCTAGGGATCTGCAGAAATATCACATTACCATATTTTGCATCAATTTGTTCATCCCTTAAAGAGAATTTTAAGTGAATGGGCAGCTGTAGTGAAAACACCCCAGGGCTTCATTCAACTAATGATGCTAATTAACAGTAAAGGACAGATCAGGTAATTGGCTCAGAACTGCAGCTAAAAGAAGGTTCAAAGTGGATATCATTGAGATATGCTAGTCGGTGATTATAAAGCTTTGGCCTCGGGTGCTTCTAATCGAACTAAAGCACAGCTCAAATTATGTATTTTAAAGTAAAACATTTCCCAGGTAAACAGTAAGTGATTTGACAAGAAATAGCTGGTAAATACTTTCATGGCAACCTAAATTTGTAGATTATTCTGGTATTTTAAACCTCAAATAGTTTGAAGAAACCTGCGTATATCATATGCACATATCAGTTCATTCCATTTCTCTAGTAATGCAGCAGGCTAATGTAAACATTACAGCTAATGGCTAACAGTTAGCGAATAACCCCAGCTAACAGAGAACATGTAGATAATGTACTGCCAAGGTCCTAGCAAGTTGAGAGGAAAATTCCTTCAGTAACATTAATAGAATGTTTGTTCATAGTTATCTGCGCTCTAATAATAAACTCAAAACATTAGCACAAAAACTATGGGACGTTTTTTTCCTGAGACATTTTAGTTGGATGTTCGTCTAATGTTTTTTTAAAATGTTACAACTTGTTCTACATTCAGAGAACATTTAAAAGCAGAGGTGGAGGGAGGGAGGAAGGGAGGGAGGGAGGAGCTGGGAAGGGCTGGAAAGGAGTAGGCAGAGGGCTGGCAGAAACAGGCAGGCAGGGACTCCATGGAGGAACTGATGGGAGCATCCATGGGGGCGATGACGGGAGGAGTGGTCAGATGGTACAGGGAGGGGATAGGAGGATCCCACTGCAGCCCTATGGGTGGAGAGCTGAACGGGAGGCTCGAAAGTCCATGGCGCAGGGCTGACTACTGACCAAGGGGGAGCCGACTGGACAAGGGAACCTGGTGTAGCTTCACGGTCAAGGGTCTCTGGTGGAGACGAGGGTGGGAGGAGCCACATTGTAGCCGACAGGTCGACGAGCTGATGTTGAATGAGAGGATCAGAGGCCGGAGGCTGAGCCGAAGGATCCATTCGATCTGGCGAGGCTGGTGAGTGCAGGCTCTGAGGCTTCACTGTACTGCAGGATAACTCAGGGGAAGATGAAGGGCTGTAGGTGAACAGCTGAGGCAGGGCTGGAGGACTGACAGTGCCATATAGTGGAGGTGGGAGAGGGAGGTTGGGTGGGACAACTGATAACAGATCACGGTTTATGTGTGAAGAAAATTCAGTGTCTATGGTGGCTAAAACTTGTGATGAAGAAGAAAGTGAACGTGGACCAGGGTGGGAGGCAGAGTTACAGTGTCCCAGTCTATTAGCCAGTCCTCCACCAAAATTCCCACCGGGACGGCTGTTGCTGGCTCACACCCCTGGTCAGACTCACATGGGAACTCCAGCTCCGGGGCCCTAGTGGGCACTGTCGTCAAGGGCTCTGTGCTAGCGGAAACTCTCCGCCTGCTGGGGGCTCAGGTGTTGTCATCTCCATGGTGCAGGGTGTTGGTGGGCGGTGCTCTGGGTCTGATTGCGAGACGTCTATGAGGTGTGGCTGGACGAGGCTGTTGTCATCCTCCGCTTTGCCCACTGTGAACGCGGATCCGATCGTCCACAGCGCGAAGTTGATGCAACTACCCAGGGTCCAGCAGGGATCACTGCAGGGCATGATGAAGTGGAGATCTTCGTCCAAACCACACCGAAATCCCTTCATCAGACAGACATCATCGCAGGTGGCTTGATGGCAGATGTTAAGGAACTCCTCCACATAACGCTCCAGGTCTCTGCCATGCTGGAACACAAATACTGTCACACCATTCAAAAGTTGATTACCCCTCGTTAGGGCAGCGTTAATCAAAGCAATCTCCATTGTTTTTCTTCTAATTTTAGGCTGGTATTCTGTAAACACTCAGGTAAAAAAAAAAAAAAGACAACATGGGGTTTATAAATAAGATCCACGCAACATGAAAACTAAAACAAACTGAACATAACTGTGAAACATGGTTGGGAAGTTTACTTTTAAAATGTATTTTACTACAGATTACAAAATACATACTATAAAAAGTAATTTGTAATGTATTTCTTTTGATTACACAAGTTTTGTAACAATCTAAATACTTTAGAATGCTTTGGGATACTAATGTAACACAAAGGGACCACCAAACATAGGACTTGGTTTTACCTTTGCATATTATTTGAAACAAAATCAGTTTTCCACAATATTTCTTGAAGCAAAAACTGCAGACATCTTTGCAACACGATGCATTAAAGGTGGGTTAAGTGGTATTTCAAAACTGCTTTAGAAAAGTGTCTCGGCTGAGTACCAAAACAAACTTATAGCCAATCAGCAGTAAGGGGCGTGTCTACTAATGACGGGGAGAAGAGAGCGCTCAGTGCACATCATTACTCAAAAGACACGACACAGGACGGACATTAGCCGAGCGACAACAGAAAGAGAAATGGCAGATAAAAAACAAATGTGGAAAATGTCTGTGGAACAAAAGAAGGCTTACGATCAGGCAAGAAGTAGGACCCGTGTAAATATCGGATCAGCTTTCCAGCGCTGGAGAGAACTCAAGGAGAGAAGGCTGAGGTTGCTTTATTTCTTCTCAATAGGCGGGTAACATTGATTTTGCTTCACAGAACTAATATATGCTGGCTTTTGCTTGAATGTGCTCATGTGTCATGTTTGCTTGTTTGTCCATTTGTAATCGTATTGTCGTTCACTTCAGCGATGATAAAGACCCATTCATTTCCACACCCGATAAGCTTGGAGCGTCTAAACCTCCTCACTGTCTGTTTCCAAGCATCAGCTCCCAAAGTGTGTCCGAAAAGTAAGATAATATACTCCTAATATATGTTTGTTTCCTCTTTTCGTGATCGATATAACCCTCTTATCTTGTCATAACTGTAATATGTTTGTTAGTTGGACTGTTGTGCTCATGCTATCAAGTTGTTCATGAGAACTGTGTTTGTGTTTTTGGGATGTAAGGGATGACTTTTTCACTGAACATTCGACCTGGATTACCATAGTAACACACATTGCTTTCACTTATTGATGACATCATACCCGCGGTCGGCTGGCACAGCAGATTCCGCCATAGTCGTTGCCTGGGTTACGTATGTGTGGGGCGGGGCTATCAAAATAGCGGCGTGTTTGTTTTGGTGATTTGAAATCAACATCGGTTACCAGAAAGCACTTACCCCAACTTTAAGATCTGGGGTGCAGTGGAGTGCACAGACCTCTGCGGAAATCGTGTTCCTAGGGGGTTACTAAATGGGAAAGAAAAAAAAAAAAAAAAAAAAAAAAAAAAAAAAAAAACAATTATATATATATATATGATCTTTAATCAAAATAAGAAAAATGTACACATCATCCTGTTCAAAAGTCTTCACCCCCTGCTCTTAATGCATTGTGTTTCATGGAAGCTTGCTTTCTCCTCTAAATATAAAACCTTTTTATTTCTAAAACACTTTTTTTCTCAGAATTGCGAGATTTAAACTCGCAATTGCATGTTGTAGAATTGTGATATAAAGTCACAATAACCTAAAAAAGTTACATGAAACACGAAAACAGTCGTGGATCTTCCAGGTAATGACTCAAGGGTATGTGTTACATAACAGAAGGGACAGAGACAAGGAATACAAGTTAGTGATGTTTATTGAACAACCAGAATGATGAAAGAAGTGCAGGTGAGTGATCTTGAAGTATGCTGGGGTTTGTTGGAGATAACTGAATGATACAGTCGTTGTACTTGCAGGTGACGAGGGATGGAGACAGCACAGGATCGAAGTAGACTCTGGAGGATCACACGAAACGAGGAAACACAATGGAAACTTGATGAACACAGGAGACAGGTAAGTCAATGGCGCAAGTCCTTGAGGTAAGCATGAAGGTAAACTTCTATGTGCTAACAAGACCAGACAGTGACTGAATGCGTGAGAGTGTCTTTTATGCTGTGGGTGATTGCTGTGCTGATGGGGTGCAGGTGTTCGTGATTAGTACTCTGGTGAAAGCGTGCGTTGTGATTGGGTGATGTGGGTACCTGGTGTGTCTGTGACAGTATGTACATTTTTTATAATTTTGCATATTCTGCAAGTATGAAGGTATGAAACTTATGACCAGAAATGTATCTTAGGATGCTTTTTCATACTGTATGAGTCTGAGAATCACCAACTGCTGTTTACATTAATTAAAAAGATTAAAATTAAATAATTAAATACATTAATTGTATTTAAAGTATGTAATTGTAATGTGATTACAACCCATTTAAAATGTAACTGTAATGAAATACAGTAACTCACATTTTGTATTTTTAAATAAGTAACTAAACATGTATTTTGTTACTCCCAACCCTGCTTATCAAACTACTGTGGTGGAGCCATGCGTTTCAGCCAATAACAGACAGGTCTGACTCAGGTGCCAAACAAATCAAAACGTCCAGTTCAGCTCGGGGGCGGGGCGTTCAATCACTGGCGCTCGCATTTTGAATCAGTATCACTAACATTTCAATATTTTAGTGAATGTAAGTGAGCTATGCTCATATTCTGATTTAAAATTGTACTTATGGCAAGTCCTGAAATGGTTCATACCATTGATATTACCAGAGCACTGCAGTTGAAGTAAATAGAAAACTCGACCCAAACAAGGATGCAGTTATTGCATGGACAGAGCAAAAACAATGTAAGTGTCTAAAATGCATGCACACAGTTCAATTTAATGGTAAATCTTGCCCTACTTTCTTTGATCAAACCTCTCGCTTACCCTTCTTTGCTTTTGCCCTTCTTAAAAAAAACTTTTAAATGATCTTACTTTTTAAAATTAGCAATAAAACAAGTTGCTCCTGGCAACAGGGATAAGCATGAAGTCAAACACAATTTATGAGATATCATGTTTTGCTCCAAAATTACGGTATATACTGTATATATAACACATCAGTCCTGTTTGAATTCATTTCTTTGGACCCATGTTGCTTCTTAACACAGAATGAAACAGAAATTATATTTTTGTATACAATTCTGTACTGTGATAAAGGCTTTGTCGATTAGCGTTGCATTATAGATACATCATTCTTATGAAAATACCCGAGATGACTTGAAGAACACAGTTAAACACAGTATCATCGCAATCTTGTGTTTATTGTCTTAATATTTAATCAGCCTCTATCTGCATGTTATTCAGCTGTAGCGATATCTGATGTCCATAAGGGTTTTCCTGGAATGTCATAAGTTCAATACGTCTATGAATCTCACTTATGGACTTTATGCGCCAGGGTGTTTAGTGCTCATGATGAGTGTTTAGTGCTCCATATTGCTAACATCGCCTCATTTTTATGTAAAAATAGAAAATAATACTAAAGTACTTTGTAACATAGTAACTTGAGTAGTTTTTCAGCAAACTACGTATTTACTCTTCTTACTTCATATTATTTTACTTGTACTCAAGTAAATTATCTTATCTTAAAGCTGCAGTCCGTAACTTTTTTGGGTTAATTTTTGAGCAAGTACATAACCAGCCAGTGTTCAAAACTATCTGCTTACCTTAGCTCGATTTACAGCAGTAAACTTCTAATAATGTTTTTAATTCTAGTGGTACTGGTGGATTTCCGCGGGAAATTCGAGCATATCTTTGCGTCATTACGTCACATATCTGTACACATAAAGAAGGTGTCCCGGCTAGTAGGCTATATTGCGTGTGAGGATGTTGGAGGTAGAGATTTATAGCCTTTTCTCACAGCACTTGATAGGATTAAATTTATTAATTTAATGGTGGATCCAGAAAGGTTCAAACGACAATCATTAGTGACAACTGGAGATTCATCCGTTGTAAAATGCAAAAGACTTCGGACTTCGGAGTGGCTACAGAAAAAAAGAGACTGCAACTGGGCCCATGTGAAAACAAGGATAAAAAGGGCTTTTGTAAGGTGGCATGAACTCCGTGTTTTGAAGGGGTTCAAAACGGACGCAGAGACGGCTTTTTTTCTGCTGGACAGGTAAGACATTTCAACGGTTAAATTATGTAACAGTAGCACACTTGTTTGCTTAATTTATACAGTTTTCTTTGTTGTGCCTTTCTTGTTTTGGTATGTGCATTATGGTAAATATCAATCATTTTGTGCTAGCTATTTGTTGTATGACAATTAGAAATTAGACTGCACAGAAATGGAAACTGAACTACAGGTAGCCCTAATACACATTAAATGTAGTCACGCAATGCTGATGTTGTTAACATTAACAGTTTGAAAACAAAGTATAACTTGCACGTAGGGATGCGTGGTATACCGGCACTGGGAAAATACCGGTATATATTTTATTTCAAACGGTACGATATCATGATTTTGCATATTTATGTATATGCTGCTTTTCCGAAGTTCACCGCTAGGTGGCAAGTGGCAAGTGGCAACATAGAGGAGCAAAATGGATAAAGCAGTTGAATCTCACTCAACATGCCCAAAACTAATTAATAAAGAGAGGAGTAGAAGTGAAATTTGGAATTACTTTGCTTCTAAAACTGATGAAGAACCATCAAACCTAGCCAAGCATCTGTCACTATCCTGACTTGAGCAAGACATTAAGAGATCGACAGGTGAGTGCATCATTCAAACCATCTAATTTAGACATTTATTTTCTTTTAACACGGATCAACGCACATACATACATAAGATCGAATCATTTAAATATCACGAAATCTCCAGCGTTCGTTTCAACCAATGACATTTAGATAATATTTGCACGCATACTATTGCACTATTTACATTCGCGTAACATAATCGACTGTGTTTATGTGAATACTCACTAAAGACGGATATTTTTACATAATTTTGTGTATTTGGCTGTTTAAGGAAACTTAATTTGGAATGCGCAAGCTCTATACTAGGCTTGTGTTTGCGTTGTTGGTATGCGCGCAAAGAAAACTCTCTCAAAGAGCTCCCATCCCATTACGAAATGCTATAAAAACGTTTGAATGTTCAAATTTGCGAGGTTTAAAAATACGTAATTTCCGTTAGCTGTCCCGAAACAAACGTAAAAAAGTTGAATCGGAGCATGCAGATTGCTTTAGTGTAGGTGCGATGTCTTTTGAAGCCAGAAGCAATTTGCTCATTTTGAGTGATAGAGAAGGGAGACATGCAGTATTGCTGAAATTTCTTCTCACAAGAAAGTTTTCAAATGACTGATTTGATGTGATCTTTGTTGATTAATTTACTAATAAACATTTGTGATAATTTCCCACTTTATAAACCCAAAACTTGCGAGAATGAGTAAAACTATACCCGCAATACCCGCAATACCCGCGTCAAAATCAGACCATGTGTGGTATTGAGTTAATATTGGTTCTTCGGTATTAGATTGTGGTACCATCCTGAAATCAAAATTGTGGTATCAAGCCATCCCTACTTGCACGGTTTGACATGATATGATAAGCGATCGTTAGATTTAATCATAGCTATTTATTGCAATGCTTTTTTTCCCTTAGTTGGTCAGAACAAAAGTGGATGTTAGCTACTTACTTGTTCAGATTACATTTTCCGGTGAAAATTCTTATGTTGGTCATACTTTCAAAAAGTAGAATCTGTGACTCCCAATGACAGTATCCACACCGGCACGGTGACTGACAGCCGCACATTCTCCTTAAAACATTGGATGTGCCGTGCCGAGGCACAATTCACGTAAAGTTGATAATTCCGTGAATAACTGCAATTGCAGATTTCGAACAGAGACGGCGAAAAATAGGAAAATCTACATACTGCAGCTTTAAGTAGCAAGATGAATCATGACTAAGTTTGTCTTCCTTGAACAAAAAGACAAAATTGATTTTATCTGGTAAAATAACATTATGTCCACTTTTAGAAGTATGCTAGCTTATGCTAAAGCTAACTGACAGGAACTAAAAGCCATAAAACTTTAAGTTGATATCATGGAGACTTCAAGGATCAGATTGGTTCCCCCAACAAACATCTGTTTTACCATGGTAAAATCCCTGTAACATATAGGCGTGTTGCTTTATTTATTTAAAGGGATAGTTCACCCAAAAATGAAAATTTGACATTTATCTGCTTACCTCCAGGGCATCCAAGATGTAGGTGTCTTTGTTTCTTCAGTAGAACACAAATTAAGATTTTTAACTCCAACCGTTTTGGTCTGCCAGTCATATAATGCATGTCAATGGCAACATTTTAGAGTATGAGAGCTATGAGAGTAAAAAAAACATACGAATCCATATTAAACCCTACGGCTCGTGACGACACATTGATGTCTTAAGACACAAAATGATCGGTTTGTGCGAGAAACTGAACAGTATTTATATCGTTTTTTTACCTCTAATGCAATCAATGTATAATAGCCTTCATCACTTCTGGTGGGTGAGGTCAAATGTACACGATATGGCTTATCTCAATCGGATACATATGGCGGAAGTGATCTCTTGCGCGCATCTCTACACCATATCGTGTATTTTGACCTCATCTACCGGAAGTGATGGCGCGCTGAAAACTGATGGACATAGTGTTGTATTTGAGGTAAAAAATGATATAAATACTGTTCAGTTTCTCGCACAAACCGATCGTTTCGTGTCTTAAGATATCAATGTGTCATCACGAGCCGTAGGGTTTAATATGGATTCGTATGTGTATGTTTTTTTACTCTCATAGCTCTCATACTCTAAAATGTTGCCATTGACATGCAGTATACGACTGGCAGACTGCAACGTTTGGAGTTAAAAATCTTCATTTGTGTTCTACTGAAGAAACAAAGACACCTACATCTTGGATGCCCTGGGGGTAAGCAGATAAACATCAAATTTAAATTTTTGGGTGAACTATCCCTTTAAGTAACTCAGATACAGTAAATATCTCCCGTAAATACCATTTGCAACCCGTTTTATACTTCCGTAATGTGATGCATTTCCAAGTAAAATAGGATATTCAATGAGAAAATTAGACCAGTAATGGGTCTGAAGAAAATGAATGGTCCATTTTGATTCCATGTTGACGTTTTTGTACATGTATAGTATGTGAGGGGATCTTAGGCTACTAATAATGGTGGATGACTTTAGCTCTCAGTGGAACAAACCTTCACGACTGATGTCCCTTCTCATCCGGATGCATCTAATCCACCTTTGTTTTCAAGCCAGCCAGTGGTTTGGAGAAACTCCACCGCCTAAATAGCACAATCACTCTCAAATCACTCACGAGCTGAGTGAAATAACCACTGAATCAGGTTATATAGAGGTGGATTATGCTACAAGAGGCCTTTCAGTCTATAGTCTAGGACTTTTTTTCTCTGGCGGTAGTAATGGAGTGAGGCTGGTTCATCAGTTATGCTGTCTGGGCTGTCATGGCAAATTTGAGTCCTTTGAGGATCAAACCGCAGTCCAACTACACAGCTTTAGGCTTGGCCTTTAGCTCGCTGGCTAGCATGTTCAACTTCAATTCCAAAGGTCATTAATTTGAGTCTTACTTGAGGCAACATGCAGGCTGTCACAGGGACAGGGGACTTTTTTTGTATGGTAAAATTGGAAAAAAGGTTTCCTAAACTTTTTAAAATATAGATAACGTATTTATTCATTCCAGGGTGTCCGTGGGGTTTTAAAAAGTATTAAAAGGTAGTAAATCAAATTAGTAAAAATTAAGGCCTTAAAGGGTATTAAAAGGTATTGATCGCCATTTTACAAGGTATTCATTTTTTGAATTTTTTTTGTGTGCAAACTACGGGATAAACGGTTGTCTTTCAAATTCCCTTTGCACGCAATAGGATACCGCGACAACCAACCAGAGCAAAACTCTTTTTCGGTCTGCAAAACTGTGGATGAAACATTTTCTATTGGCCAAGAGGGTGTAGTTTTATAAATCTCAAACTCTGTTTAATGGTTAGAAATGTCAGGGCTCGACAATAAGGACTGCCCGATGGCCTGGGGCCAGTGTGAAAGACACTCGGGCCAGTGACGGACCTGTTACTTGCCCGCTCGGGCCAGTGCTGCATCTTCACTGAAGTTGATCATTTTCGCATTTGTAAGCCTTGCCTGTTTAAATATTCAAGCGCAAATAGACGAAAAAAGTGCCTGTTTCTCTCAGTTTGGTTCTCGCACAGCACAGCAACACTAGCTTAACCGCACCCACGCGTTTCACTGCGCGCGAACATTCACACAAAATTATGTCAAAATGCCTGTCTTGTCGAGTATCATCGTAAACATAGTCGGTTATGTCTTTTAAATGAACGTAAACATGAAATATGCCAGTCACTGCCAGCGTTTTTGTCATTTTCACAAGTTTCATGGCCCACAGAATATCTTGTATGAATATGCAATATATCAAAAGAAAGAATAGACCCTCTGTTTTATTCTAGCTTCATGCATTATTTTTTTATCAACACTTGAATATGGGTAAGTTTCATGAAAAAAGCCAACGTTTTGAGAAAAAAGCTGAGAAAAATCATGTTTTTATCAAAGACTACATCCAGATCAGATTCAGAACGATGATCAAACACAGATGGAGTAGATCGAGTCCATCCGCACCCCCAAAGCTTCACAGTCCTATAGCTCGACATTTCACTCAGTATCATTAGGCCGTTTTTTTTATTTAGATGCTGATGATCGAACTATTTTTCATATGCATCTGCTTATGAGATCGCTCGTTTCTGTTTCTTCTTCGCCTGTTTTGATCAGGAGATTTTGTACTCATTCAGGAGATGTGTAATAGCGCCCCCTACTGTATAACAGGGAAATCCGGAAAATATCGCCAATGGCAGGGAAGCATTTTCTCCTTTTATACATTCTATGGTTTTCTCATAATATATGAGATAACAGAAGACAGAAAATCACTCATTGCTCTTGACTGAATAACTTTAATAAGGTCTATATTTATACAGTGAAGACTATGCAGTGATATTTTACATTTGATTACTATCTCTGTACCTGAAAATCTAGTTTAGACCTATTAAAAAACCTGAAAAGAACTGTTTTTCATTTGTATGTTTGTTCTGTTGTATATATTTGTGCTGTTGCTCGTAATTCTTGTTATTTGTTCTTATTTCATTACAGACAATATTTAAAATTTATGAGTTAGGCTTTTTGGAGTCAACCTTATTTATTAAGGTTACATGGATCAAAAACAATAACTAGGCCTATTTTTTATTTTTTTTATTTATTACATTTTTTGTGGTGGGGCAAGTAAAAATTTTAACCACTGGCCAGACTGGGCCAGTAGAAAAAATCCTTAGCGTTGAGCCCTGAACGTGTTGCCGTATAAACCTGCAACCCAATGGTGTGTTGGTTTTAAAAAATATTGAGAAGGTACTAAAATGGTATTAAAAGGTAATGAATTTACCTCCAGGATTTCTGTATATACCCTGTCATTCATTCATTCATTCATTCATTTATTCATTCATTCAGTAAAACTGATTAAAATTCCTTTTCTCAGATGGAAAATGATGAACGAGGCGGAAGTCAATGTCATTCTGCCAGTACATTTTCCCCAGGTAACCTTTCGCTCTACAGAACTAGTATGCAAGCCTTTCGGAAGCTACAGGGTTTGGAGGCACTTGGCAATTATGATCTTCACAAGCTGATGGCAGAGAAAGGCAGGAGTGTGCTGGGTTTCACACACACACACACACACACACATACATATATATATATATATATATATATATATACCCCGATAAATTAATTATTTTTTTTCTGCATCTGTTCTGATGGCACAAAGTAGAAATGATATAGCACAAATTATCACATTTCTTCAGAAAAGTTGGAATATTGGAATATAATACTAGTCCTATAGATCATGCTTATGAAAATAAAATAAAATAAGATAAAAATAAATAAATTAAGAGTTGGTATATTTTACGTAAGTTGTATGGACCAAGTGTATAATTAAAATGGTATTTTGGAAGAGTATATATATATAAATAAAATGAGGGTGAAAAAATAGTAATAGATCTGTCATTTTTGGGTAATGTATTAATCAAACAAACCTAAATAAAATAAAATAAAAAATTGGAATAAACAAGTTGGGGGAAAAAAAAGTTGGAATCAAACAAGTTATATTGACCAAGTTTATTATGAAAGAAAGAAAAAATCACTGGTATTTTCCAAGAAAAAAAAAAGATGTAAAATGACACAAGAATGAAAAAATAACATTTTATTTTACATAAGTGGGCCAAGTGTATAATTAAAGAAAAATTACTGGTATTTTTTTTTAAAGGAAAACGTGTTTGAAAATGTTTTGATCTTTTCATTTTTGAGTGGTGTATTTATACAAAAATAAAACCGTTAGAATTGATGTTGACCATGTTTGACCAAAAGAAGAAGATAAAAATACATATTATGCCATAATCATCATGTAATTACCATATAATTTTAATAAAAGTGAATATTTGATCTGACAAGAGTAACTACAGCCAGAAGGAGTGAGGCATACATGTAATTTATTTTTTCTAATTCCCAAAACATCTAATAGAAATCCACAGCGATAAACTGAGAATTTGCTTCTATGGCTCTGCTAAGAATTGAGTAGTGATACAAGTGCCAAACAGACATAAAATAGAGAGAGGCACTTAAACATTTCATAAGGAAAATTTTTATAAAATATCATACCACCAGCAGGGTCATTCAAAATACAAATAGCAGAGTTAAATTTATACAACATGACAGTAAGCAAAAATAGTTAAATCACAATGCTACATTTGCATTGGGGAAATGAAACTCGCATGGTTTACCACCACTAACCACTAACCATTATAAACCATTCATATACTGCCCCCTATTGGCTAGAGTTGATAAACTAATACAAATACACAGTACATAGGCTAAGGCTAGTCTATCTACCTAGGTCTATTTATGATTTCTGCACACAAACTTCACACATCTGGTGTATGATTCTTCAGTAACCAGTTTATAAGTAACTTTAGTTTAAGTATGATTTATTTTATGATACCAACGTGTTTGAACGACTGAAATACCACTTCAGTTTAGAGTTTATTTACTTTGTAAGTGGTTTATGTCCTATTATAGCGGAAAGTGGTGCTATTTTTATAATTGTGTGTCTGTGTTTTGTCATCACATAGATCAATGCATTTAGTGTATTTAATTTATATAGCAGGTGTTACCTATATGATTAAAGTCCCCCTGTAGTCAATCATTTTATCTCATAAAACTTATCTTTGATCACCAAAACGATGTATTTAAACACTTCATGTCTTTAAAATAGCTTAAATGTAACTCTACACCCATTCTTTATTTAGTATACACGGATCAAGGAATATAAAAAATAGCCCCGCCTCCACTCGCACCAGTTCAGAGATTCGCTCGCTCAACTTCACTCAAGTTACTGAGGTAAACGCTGCACAACTGTATCGTTCTTTACGTCAGACACATAACTGTAATTAATATGATTAGCCTTTTGCTTGACTACGTTATCAAACAGCTAATAGTGTGTTGCTAATGTTACACAAACCATGTTCCCGTTCGCCATCTCAGTCTGCCTTCTGAAAATCAGCATCCTTAGAAATACTTTGAACATCATAGAATGTCAGTGGAGAAAGGCATATAGTTCATAACATCATAATAAACATAATTCACCCGCTTTATTGCTAAATCTACCCGATTTTTCATATCAACAGAAAAATATATACTTCCAGGATAATATATATATATATTTCCAGGATAACCTGGCTTCTCTTGAGACTCCCTTGCTTCTGAGCATAGTTAATGATATGCTTAAGCTCGCCCACACGTTGATGTGATTGGTTACAAGGTAGTTTGTGATGTAAGAAACACCAGCGCTGATTTCAAACCACATTTTTTTGAGACTGTCTTTGGTTCACTGCAGTTTTAAGGAGAAAATATTCAGCATATGTGTTGACTTGTGCATTTGCACATGGTTTGTCTTAAAGCATTTTATAAACCCCACATAGACATATAAACAACATAAAAAACGTGATTTTCACCACAGGTGGCCTTTAAACGTTTTAACGACTAATCTAAATTATAAACCAATAAAGTCTGGACCCTCTTGGCCAAGTAGGCCTACTTAGTACCGGCTTAACTGTTTCCCTGGGGGTCATCAGCACCGTTACACTCAATCCGTGCACGAGCCCTTCATGTGCACGTGTAAACCAGAGCTGCGTTCTATTCGACAGGGTCCCTACGCAGTGTTCACTGCTCCCTACTTCCTGAGCACAGTACATCAGTTAAAGTGGACTTCGCTGACAATAGAGCTCTGGACGTCGCGTCTACTCTATTTTACACTATTTTAGAGTCACTGTATATTCTATTCTACACCATTTTAGGGTCACTGGTATATTCTATTCTATTCTATTCTACACCATTTTAGGGTCATTGGTATATTCTATTCCATTCTACACCATTTTAGGGTCACTGGTATATTGTATTCCATTCTACACCATTTTAGGGTCACTGGTATATTCTATTCTATTCTACGCCATTTTAGGGTCACTGGTATATTCTATTCTATTCCACACCATTTTAGGGTCACAGGTACATTCTATTCTATTCTACACTATTTTAGAGTCACTGTATATTCTATTCTATTATACACCATTTTAGGGTCACTGGTATATTCTATTCTATTCTACACCATTTTAGGGTCACTGGTATATTCTATTACATTCTACACCATTTTAGGGTCACTGGTATATTCTATTCCATTCTACACCATTTTAGGGTCACTGGTATATTCTATTCTATTCTACACCATTTTAGGGTCACTGGTATATTCTATTCTATTCCACACCATTTTAGGGTCACAGGTACATTCTATTCTATTCTACACTATTTTAGAGTCACTGTATATTCTATTCTATTCTATTATACACCATTTTAGGGTCACTGGTATATTCTATTCTATTCTACACCATTTTAGGGTCACAGGTACATTCTATTCTATTCTACACTATTTTAGAGTCACTGTATATTCTATTCTATTCTATTATACACCATTTTAGGGTCACTGGTATATTCTATTCCATTCTACACCATTTTAGGGTCACTGGTATATTCTATTCTATTCTACACCATTTTAGGGTCACTGGTATATTCTATTCTATTCCACACCATTTTAGGGTCACAGGTACATTCTATTCTATTCTACACTATTTTAGAGTCACTGTATATTCTATTCTATTATACACCATTTTAGGGTCACTGGTATATTCTATTCTATTCTACACCATTTTAGGGTCACTGGTATATTCTATTACATTCTACACCATTTTAGGGTCACTGGTATATTCTATTACATTCTACACCATTTTAGGGTCACTGGTATATTCTATTCTATTCTACACCATTTTAGGGTCACTGGTATATTCTATTCTATTCCACACCATTTTAGGGTCACAGGTACATTCTATTCTATTCTACACTATTTTAGAGTCACTGTATATTCTATTCTATTCTATTATACACCATTTTAGGGTCACTGGTATATTCTATTCTATTATACACCATTTTAGGGTCACAGGTACATTCTATTCTATTCTACACTATTTTAGAGTCACTGTATATTCTATTCTATTCTATTATACACCATTTTAGGGTCACTGGTATATTCTATTCCATTCTACACCATTTTAGGGTCACTGGTATATTCTATTCTATTCTACACCATTTTAGGGTCACTGGTATATTCTATTCTATTCCACACCATTTTAGGGTCACAGGTACATTCTATTCTATTCTACACTATTTTAGAGTCACTGTATATTCTATTCTATTCTATTATACACCATTTTAGGGTCACTGGTATATTCTATTCTATTATACACCATTTTAGGGTCACAGGTACATTCTATTCTATTCTACACTATTTTAGAGTCACTGTATATTCTATTCTATTCTATTATACACCATTTTAGGGTCACTGGTATATTCTATTCCATTCTACACCATTTTAGGGTCACTGGTATATTCTATTCTATTCTACACCATTTTAGGGTCACTGGTATATTCTATTCTATTCCACACCATTTTAGGGTCACAGGTACATTCTATTCTATTCTACACTATTTTAGAGTCACTGTATATTCTATTCTATTCTATTATACACCATTTTAGGGTCACTGGTATATTCTATAGAGCTCCGGACGTTACGTGACCCATTCTGTTTACAACGCCAAATTGGCAGGCAGGAACAGCCGGGAGCGAATATGAAATAAATGACACCAGCATGAGTTTCAAGGCAATGGAGTTCATTGCGCACTTTAATTCAAAAGACATAGACCTGTACATAGCAAAACTTAATAGATTAAACATAACAGATCCATATAATGCCCCCGGGGTGCTTTTCACGTGTATGGATAAATGAACGGATAGCTTTCCTGCCAGGACACCTGTTGCACCAGCTGTGCGCAAGTTACAACTAGCCTAGTTTTGACGTAAATGGGCACTAAGTTACAACTTGTGCACTACTAAATATTTTTGCGTTGCACCAATAAACTTAGTTGAAGCCTAAATCTACGTATAAACTAAATATTTACGGAAGCCTCCGATCAGGAGTAACATTAACAGATAGAATAGCAGGCAGAACTGCATCAATAAGCTCGTTTTACATAACAGACTTCAATTCTTTACACGTATATGATAATGCTGACATATACATGCGCTTACATTTTAAGAGAGAAAACATGTGAATAGATTACTGTTAGCGGTTAACACGAACCCGTCCAAAACAGCGCCGCTGTGTGCATCTGTCCCATCGGTCCGTGTTGTGCATGTCAAATAAAATCAGTCATAATCAATAAATGTCATTTCTTATTTTTTTGTTTCAGTATTTATTTATTGATCCTTAATTTTGTTTCAAATAGCCTACAGTTTCTGAATGTTATATATAAAAGTTCATAATTAAGTATCGTATTTAATGGGAACTTATTTTTATCATTAGTTATGTGAGGCAAAAGTAGTTAGAATGAAGAATGAACTGAAATTCATGGCATGTTAACAACTTGCTACAATAAAATGATTTCCCCTTTGCTTTCCCCCGCCTGTTCTGGCATCCTGGCACACAGCAGCTGTCCACCATGTTGAAATAGTAAGGTTTATACAGTCTGGTTTTAAATTATTGTTCGACCACTATAGATACCAATGCTTACAGCCGCTCTAGCGCTCCCCTGAGTTTAGGCTGCGTGACGTCAACCTCTGGAGCTCTATATACCGCTAATTTGGAACGCCCTGCAACGTCATTAAAGAAAGGAAACAGCGGGGTATATATATAAGATAAATAAATATTGTAATTTACTTAATTTACTTAAAATCATATAATAGGCATATACACTCACCTAAAGGATTATTAGGAACACCTGTTCAATTTCTCATTAATGCAATTATCTAATCAACCAATCACAAGGCAGTTGCTTCAATGCATTTAGGGGTGTGGTCCTGGTCAAGACAATCTCCTGAACTCCAAACTGAATGTCAGAATGGGAAAGAAAGGTGATTTAAGCAATTTTGAGCGTGGCATGGTTGTTGGTGCCAGACGGGCCGGTCTGAGTATTTCACAATCTGCTCAGTTACTGGGATTTTCACGCACAACCATTTCTAGAGTTTACAAAGAATGGTGTGAAAAGGGAAAAACATCCAGTATGCGGCAGTCCTGTGGGCGAAAATGCCTTGTTGATGCTAGAGGTCAGAGGAGAATGGGCCGACTGATTCAAGCTGATAGAAGAGCAACTTTGACTGAAATAACCACTCGTTACAACCAAGGTATGCAGCAAAGCATTTGTGAAGCCACAACACGCACAACCTTGAGGCGGATGGGCTACAACAGCAGAAGACCCCACCGGGTACCACTCATCTCCACTACAAATAGGAAAAAGAGGCTACAATTTGCACGAGCTCACCAAAATTGGACAGTTGAAGACTGGAAAAATGTTGCCTGGTCTGATGAGTCTCGATTTCTGTTGAGACATTCAAATGGTAGAGTCAGAATTTGGCGTAAACAGAATGAGAACATGGATCCATCATGCCTTGTTACCACTGTGCAGGCTGGTGGTGGTGGTGTAATGGTGTGGGGGATGTTTTCTTGGCACTTTAGGCCCCTTAGTGCCAACTGGGCATCGTTTAAATGCCACGGCCTACCTGAGCATTGTTTCTGACCATGTCCATCCCTTTATGACCACCATGTACCCATCCTCTGATGGCTACTTCCAGCAGGATAATGCACCATGTCACAAAGCTTGAATCATTTCAAATTGGTTTCTTGAACATGACAATGAGTTCACTGTACTAAAATGGCCCCCACAGTCACCAGATCTCAACCCAATAGAGCATCTTTGGGATGTGGTGGAACGGGAGCTTCGTGCCCTGGATGTGCATCCCACAAATCTCCATCAACTGCAAGATGCTATCCTATCAATATGGGCCAACATTTCTAAAGAATGCTTTCAGCACCTTGTTGAATCAATGCCACGTAGAATTAAGGCAGTTCTGAAGGCGAAAGGGGGTCAAACACAGTATTAGTATGGTGTTCCTAATAATCCTTTAGGTGAGTGTACATTTACAAAACACACAGTATGTATCTAAAATATATAATCAAAGCATTGTATTAGTTTACATATAGCCTGTATATTTAATTGACTATTAACAGATTTGAAGCTGTACTGTAAGTGTCATTCAATATGAAAATAAATTTTGATTTGGGTAACTATGTATTAATGTGTTCTTAATCAATGGTCTTAATAATTGTAGCAGTCTCCTCTCGTGCGCTTTCTTTCCCACGCGCAGCTGCATAGTAAACATTCCTAAAGAAAATAAGGTAAAATATATATTTTTTAAAAATGACAGCGCCTCAGCTGCTTCTCAACACTTTGGTTTAATATGCAAATGTAACAGTCATTTCCATAACCATTCATAAACACTCTAGTTTGTATAATAATAGAAATATTTATGAATATTCAAATGCATACGTAAACTCCTCCATCGCAGAGCCATTAAAAAAACTGTTAGTTCAGAGTTCAGACTGATGATGCGACGTGCAATGACAGTTGGGTGATTTTCGCTCTCCACATCCTGTGAAGTGACGTATCGATGTTCCCTTCTTCCCTATGCTGTTCGCAGTGCAAGATGGCGGAATACTCTGTGAAGTCCACTTCGTAGTCCACTTACGGTCGAATGGAATGCACCTCAGGTGCCAGTCCATCCCGGTCATACCGAATGGCTGCTCCGCGGCACAGCGCTTACACTTATAGGGATGGGTATCATTAAGGTTTTAACGATATTACTACTCTTATCAATACTGCTTATCGATCTGGTACTTAAACAGTATTCTTATCAGTTGTTTTTGTTGTTTTTTTTTGTTTGTTTTTTATATAAAAAAAAACTAATTAAGAACATAATTAACATTGCTTTATAATCTGAAAAGTAAAGTATCTATAGCAAAAGAAACAGCAATGTTTGAACAAAGCGAATATAAAACATCTATTTGTAAATGGACCAGTGTGCAGGCAATTGTGTTTTATATGCATAAGATCAGATGCAACAAATGCAAACAAATGGTCAAATAAATGCACAAAACAAAGATACAAATTAAATACAATGCTTTAATTTTAGGAAAGTCTACTAACATTAAGTAATATGGCCTACAAAAAAATCTAATAAAGTAATGAAATGTAAAATAACACTGCATAGTATAAATTGATAGATTAATGCTTATTAAAGCTAAAGTTATTCATTCAAGAGCTGTGAGTATTTTCTCTTTGCCTTTTGTTGTTTGATTCACATTAATGGCTCAATCGTCATGTTTATTAGATGCTGCCCCTTTAAGACCGAATGCAGATCTAATAATATCATTCTCCCATTTCTCCAAACTATTTACGTCCAATTAAGATATAAACGGTGTTTAAGTGAATACTCTCCAAGCCGGTCATTTTGACAGGCTATTTGTTATGTAGATATGATGGTTTAGACGCGTACACAAAGCCTGAAGTATAAAGCCCAATTTATACTTCTGCGTCGAGTGTACGCCGTAGCTAACACACATAATCTACAACGTACCCTGACGTGCACCTCTCCAAAAATGTAACAGCGCGTCAATCCTACGCGGACCGCAAGCGCTGTGATTGGTCTGCCAGAACCCCTCCCTCAGGGCTACACATGCTCCCTCTTCATGTGTAACTGCACATCGACGCGGACAAGGACGCAGAAATATAAATGAAAATCGACGCATAGCCCACGGCGTAGAGGTTGCTCACGAATGCTTACCGCTGTGAAGGGAACGACGGAACACGGGCAGTTTTTAATAGTTTTACCTCGTATCTTTTTATAATCCTTGGCAGCCGAAATCGAAAATGAAATTAGATTAATATCACAGGCCTGAAGACTAAAAAGTAACCAGACTAAACTTTAGTTTTAGTTCTCTCGGCCATCGTCACTTATTAAGCGTGTTGTGCGCGCGCTGTAGCTCTCTCTCTCTTCTGGATTGCGAATAGCAATATTATCTCATATAGAAACGTCTGGAAAGATAGAATCTGCAAGATAATGTCTATATATCAATAATAAATAGTAACGCAAGTGTATTTTCTTAATTTCTCCAGTACCGACAGCAGAACCTATAACGTCGGAGCTTATTTAGCACCGGGCTCATTTAATACCGGGTTTCGGTACCCATCCCTAGACACTTAAAATCATCGCGAGAATTGCCAGACACAGACTCGCCGAGCGAAGCTCACGAAGAATCTTTGCTCGACTGTCAGTATTGAGTCTTCTATTGAGTCTATCTTTTCAGCCCTGCAGCTCTAGACACTCGGAGCTCGAGAGAAAATTCCAGCGCTAAATGTAAATGAGACTGCAGCTGCATCACGGATATTTAGAACACCACAGTGTGACGTCACTAACTGCAACTTATATTAGCCTACATATTTCTTTGTTTTTGTCATCATTATCCTCCTGTGACCCAGGAATAGATTTTGTCCTCTGTAGTGGGCATTATATTTTAGTGAATTTCTCTGACAACATACATGTCACAGTTTTAAATATCCTGCCTTTGCTGAGATACCAAATGTTTGGAAGTTTCACAATCCAACTGCCTCTCCTTGGACTTTAAAAATTACTGGGGTGATAAAGGCCTTCTGAAGTGAATCGATGGGTTTTTGTCAGAAAAATATCCATATTTAAAACTTTATAAAGTAAAATATATAGTTTCCGGCGGACCGCCTTCCGTATTCAACTTACACAGAAAGTGTAACGCCTCTCGCAGTTAAAAACACTTAAGCCACGTCCGACGTCATCATCGCACCAGTTATGCTTTTTTCGGAAGTTGAATACAGAAGGCGGTCTGGTGGAAGCTAGATATTTTACTTTTTAACGTGTTAAATATGGATATTTTTCTTACAAAAACCAAACGATTCGCTTTAGAAGGCCTTTATTAACCCCCTGGAGTCATGTCAATTACATTTAAAATGGATGCATGCACTTTTTTAAGGCTTCAAATTTTGGGCTCCCATTCACTGCCATTATAAAGCTTGGATTAGCCAGGACATTTTTCAATATAACTAATTGTATAATTGTATTCGTCTGAAAGAAGAATGTCATATACACCTAGGATGGCTTGAGGGTGAGTAAATCATGGAGTAATTTTCATTTTTGGCTGAACTATCTCTTTAAAACGTTTGACAACGTCGTATGTATGTCATGTAAACATACCCTCAGACTTTAACCCTCTGAACCCGAAGAACGCGCCCGTGCGTTTTGCTGGATTTTTCCTCATGACAATATAAAACAACTTAAAATACTCCATCATTTTTGGCCTCACAGGCATGAACGATATGTCTTTACAAAGCTTAAAGTGTCTACTTTTATTTATGTACACTCAAAATAAAAACGAAATGTTGTGCTTTTCGTTAAATAAAGGAAACAAACAGGATGCGCGTTTTCCCGTCTGTCTCCCTGTGAAGTCCATTCTGAAATGCATCTGAAATATACTTGCCACACAGACACAACAGATATCTCTTTATAAAGCTTGGAATGTCTACTTTTAAATGAAGTCATTTATATAAAAAACTAATATTGTCTGTTTATGTAATCCGAAAACAGCGAGAGGTCCAGTTTCTCAAGCGGCTGCTCATTATCGTTAATGTGACCACACCCACGCGTGCGCAAAGCGATTCACATGCAAATCGTCCACGAGGCAGGGACGCGAACCTGTAAATGCCCACCATCACCTCAAAATAAATAAAATAAAATATCTTCATCATTCTTCTGATTTCATCGAGTTCAGAATATATACTAATATTGTACTCTTTAAAAAAAAATCCAAAATTTGATTTCCCTCCAGTCATAAGTTTCCTCCAAGTCCTCCAAGGCAGATAAACTTGATTCAACTGTTTAATCCTCTGACTCATTGATTTCCACAGCAGGTTTGCTCGTGTTCAACTTCCTGGGTGGCACAAATCCCATCTTCCATTATAGGCTCTGTGAGCTATAACAGACTCTGAACTTTGGTCTTGGGGAGGGTTGCGACGGAGACAGAAATGAAAAACAGCCTATGGAAAAAACAAAAGACTGTTCTTATGAATACTAAGGAATGATTTACTCTGAATCACTGAATTATTGAAAATGAATGCACACCCTGGTGCGCTATACCTCGGTTGTGAGTTAATTTTTTTATTTTCAACAGCCTGGAGACAATTATTTAGCGATTAGTAGTGTTGTCACATGATGTATGTGCCTATATAATGAGTTAGACAAAAGATTTTTAAGGTCTTTGTACACAAACACTCTTGTATGTTGAACTACTTCCTTCCCAAACAGCCTGATCTGCAGTATCTTGGAAAGAACTTAAGCTTGGCGAAATAAAAATTGATCTACCTATTTACCTTTAGCTTTTTTCTTTAAGGATTATATGAACAAGTGAAATCAAGTATTGATTAACTGGCCAGGAGGCAGATAACTAAGGCTTTAAAGGGTTAGTTCACCCCAAAAAAGTCATCAATTTGTAGCAAATTAGCTCAAGGGAAATATGAATAATTAATTATAACATATTATAATTAATTGTAAACATTTAGATCAGTTAATTGAATTAAATTGATGTAGCAGAATTAATACCACTATCAACTAACCTGTTTGTCCAGCGAACCCTCAGTATTTATTATTTATTAATTCCAAGAAATTTTAATTTCCGGGGTAAGGGAAATAACTTTCTTACTGTACAGAGCATGTAGCCAAAATCTGCATGGTTAGGGACTCCAGTATATGAGCATGAACCACAAACAACTTCACATGTGACACGAACAAGAGTTTATTAACTAGACTAATATAACATACGCATACATACATGCATACAGTTTAGCAATGGAAACCAAAGCAAGAAGTTATAGCATTGTTTGAAATTAAGCAGATCAACAGCCTTGAGCAAACCATCAGTTTCTTAGGGTGTACTCACACTAGGCAATATGAACCGTGCCCGGGCGCGCAAAGTCTGGTTCGGTTGACTAGTGTGAGTGCTCCGTACCGTACCAGGGCGCGGATCGTTTAGCCGGCCCTGGCCCGCTTGGAAGAGGTGGGCCAGAGCGTGGTTCGGTTGGGCTCGGGCGCGGTACGCATGTAGTGTGATCGCTAACCGCACCGGAGCACAGAACAGCTGTGCGCTACTGTCATCATTACGACAGAAAACATACTCTTGGATACTCTTTTTTCAATTAATTAAAGTATATTTAGGTTTATAATGGACAATCGCGCTCGGGCATGGAAGGCAACCGTGCCTAGTGTGAGTACACCCTTAGGCCCTGTTTACACCTGGTATTAAGATGCGTTTTGGTCAATCGGATCACAAGTAGACGACACTAAATACAGGTGTAAACAAGGTCTAAAGACGAGCTTGTCCACTTTCGGCCACTTCCAGATGTAGTTGAAAACTCATTTGACCGGATTGCCTTCGTAGTGTAAACACTCATGTGGTCGAATGCGTTTAAACAGCCACAAAAGATGCCTACTCTCCACCTAATGACATAATGCTTAAACATTATGGGAAGTGCGCAAGCCAGATGGGATTTAAACTTTGTCAGCTGTTTAATTTGAAGACGAAAAACGTACCACGCAGTGTTCTCTGACCATTCCTGATTTCGAATACACACTCACCGCGTTTGGCGTGGTCTTGAGGCTGTATATGAAACTAAATGAAAGCTTATTTTCTTAATTTGTCCATTAGATCGAAAGATATAAAGAAAAAAACATACATTTACCCGTCCATAGACCCTCCCCTTGAAGAAATCAGGATAGAAATGGTTGAAAGTGGACAAAAGAGACGGATCAAAACACCAGGTGTAAACTGTAATGTCTCCATGTCTACTTATGATCTGATTGCCAAAACGTTTCTTAATACCAGGTGTAAACAGGGCCTTAGTTCTAATGCACCCTTCTTTAAAAGATACTTGCATGTCTTGCCCATTTGAATAAAACTGTCCTGATGAAGTCAGAGGATCTTTGGTGAATGGAAAGACAAGGCTTCAGCCTGGCACAAACTTAGGGATTTTTAAAGGGGGGGGGGGTCTAAACATGGCCAAAATGTCAAAAAACGAGTTGGAAGTTTGACGGAGTATTTCTGTGCCAAATACACTGCTTCAGGATTCGAATAAGTTTCGGAAGGTTTTTTTCGAGTATGGCCCTGTATGACGTCATAATTCCTTGTATGGGCATTTCTCCTGGATGAGCGTGTGCGCACACCAACCAGAGCGAGAGCCGCCCATCAACGAGCTTCGTTCGGGTTACAGGATCCGTCGGCAGCACTGGCATTTTGTTTTTAGACCACGAAATCAACAATGTCACTAAAGAAGTGTGTTTCTGGTTTTGAGAGAAAGATAATCTTGTTCAGCTTCGCAAATACCCCAGTGTTAAGGAAACAGTGGATGCGGTTTGTTTTTCCGGAGCAGCAACAGAGTTCTGCAAGTGTGTTTGTTTGTGAGTGAAACTGCATCAAATGTCTGTTTTGTCTGTTTAATGTCAACAACACGAACGAATCAAAAGTTATCCAGGGATAATACCATGATGTACTGTGTGTGTGTGTGTGTGTGTGTGTGTGTGTGCTCGTGACTCCGCCTATTGCATGCCTGCATGAGCTTGGCCGTTTTTCGGTACAGCATATCTGTCTTTTATAAAACTAAAGATCTGTGATCTTATGAAGCATGAATATGTCAATAAGGAGTTGTTCCTTTGGAGGGAAACTTTAAGTGAAACTCTCAAGTGATTATAGAGGGTAGGATTAGGAAGGACTGTATAGAAAAAGGGTACATTTGTCTGTTTCAAAGTGAATCAAAACCAGTTCCCAACCCATAAGACTTTCATCTATCTTTGAAACACAAATGAATATACAGTATTTAAAATGTTTTTTTCCATTATGGGGTATAGAGATTGATATGGAAACAAATTTTTTATTTTTTATTTTAACGTAACAAAATGTGGAAAAAATTATGCGGTCTGAATACCAGGGTTATAGATAACGTCTCGGTTACGTATGTAACCCTCGTTCCCTGAAGGAGGGAACGGAGACGCCACGTCGGAGTACCGACGAATAGAATCTCGCTAGCGAGAGCCAATCTACTTCGAGTGTAACTAAACGAGCCAATGCACATTGGCATGCAATGATTGCACCAGCTGCTCATGCCACTCCGTGTGGGTATAAATGAGGCACAGGTGCTTGCATCAAATTAGTTTTTTGCTGAGGAGCCGAGTAGGTGAACTGGCACCCCAGCAGGGTACAGAGGACATGGCGACGGGACGTGGCGTCTCCGTTCCCTCCTTCAGGGAACGAGGGTTACATACGTAACCGAGACGTTCCCATTCAGTCGGTCACTCTCGACGCCACGTCGGAGTACCGACGAATAGGAATCCCTACCAAAGCGCCATGGCCTCTGCCCCCATCCAGTGCCCTGAAGTCCATCACTGCTGTTCCGCATGACCCGCTCAGTGACTTATTGGATAACACTGGGAAGCGTGCCCTAGTGGAAGGGAACGCTGCGGAACCCACATCATACACCGAAGGAGTTATGTGGAGTACAATGCTGAGCCATAGCCCGCAACTGAGAGGGGGCTCCAGCCCCACCAAGGGGAGTGCTCTCCCAAGGGAAAGACACGGGCTTCCCGTAGGAGCAACCGTGGAAAAATATATGGGATCCCCTCAGGGTCACTCATATATCCCCAGCCCAGTACCGGTTCTCAAGGATTCAGCGGCAAGGGGCCTGATGCCAGACGTTCCGCCACGTCCGGCACCGAGGGAGATGGAGGACTCGACAGAGTTTGCTTCTGGAGAATTAAACGCCGGGGCGCAGCAAGCTGCCTCCTCCAGGGGCAGCGCTTGCAGGTTCACCACCTGGTCCCTGAAGGGAGTGGTAGGAACCTTGGGCACATAGCCAGGCCGGGGTCTCAGTACCACGTGGGTGTCACCCGGCCCGAACTCTAGGCACGATTCGTCGACCGAAAATGCCTGCAGGTCCCCTACCCTCTTGATGGAGGCCAGTGCGGCCAACAGCAAAGTCTTCATAGACAGAATCTTAAGCTCTGCTGACCGCAAGGGCTCAAATGGGGCATTCTGAAGTGCTCGGAGCACCAGAGCAAGATCCCAAGAGGGTATGGAGGGGGGTCGAGGAGGATTTAACCGTCTCGCCCCCCTGAGGAACCTGACGACCAGGTCGTGCTTCCCAACTGTCTTACCTTCTACATGGTCGTGATGGGCAGATATTGCAGCAACATAGACCTTGAGGGTGGAGGGCGACAGCCTACGCTCCAACCCTCGTTGCAGGAAGGAAAGCACAGACACGATCGAACATCTTCGGGGGTCTTCTCGGCGAGAAGAACACCACTCGACGAACAGGTTCCACTTCAAGCATAAGCCTGTCTTGTAGACGGTGCTCGTGCCGAAGTGATGGTGTTAACTACCTCTTGGGGTAAGTCACCTAGAACCTCCGCGTCCCGTCCAGGGGCCAGACATGAAGCTTCCACAGATCTGGACGCGGGTGCCACAGGGTGCCCCGTCTCTGAGTCAGAAGGTCCTTCCTCAGAGGAATCGGCCAAGGAGGGGCTGTCGCCAGGAGCATAAGTTCTGGGAACTAGGACCGGTTGGGCCAGTAAGGCGCCACCAACAGGACCTGCTCCTCGTCCTCCCTGACCTTGCACAGTGTCTGTGCAAGTAGGCTCACTGGGGAAAATGCATATTTGCGCAGCCCCTGGGGCCAGCTGTGCGCAAGTGCATCCGTGCCGAGTGTAACCTCGGTCAGCGAATAGAACCACTGGCAGTGGGACATTTCTGGGGAGGCAAACAGGTCGACCTGTGCAGCCCCGAACTGTCTCAAAATCAGCTGAACCACCTGGGGGTGGAGTCGCCATTCCCCTGGGAGCGCAGCTCGTGAAAGCTCGTCGGGCCACACGGTTGCTCACACCAGGGACATGAATGGCCCGAAGCGACCTCAGACACTTCTGACTCCAGAGGAGGAGATGGCGGGCGAGTTGCAACATGCGACGGGAGCGTAGACCACCTTGTCGGTTGATATACGCAACGGTCGCGGTGTTGTCCGTGCGGACCAGTACATCTTTGCCCCGTAGCAGCCTTTTGAGGCGGCTCAGAGCGAGATGCACTGCTAGCAACTCGAGGCAGTTGATGTGCCAATGCAGGTGCGGGTCCGTCCAACCCCTGACACTGCATGCCCGTTGTACGTGGCTCCCCAGCCCATGGCAGAGGCATCTGTGAAGACCACAGCATGCCTGGACACCTGTTCCAGAGGCACTCCGGCCCGAAGGAACGAGGGGTCTGACCATGGGCTGAAGGATTGGCGGCAGGCCGGTGTGATGCTCACCCGGTGAGTGCCGCGTTGCCACGCCCATCTCGGGACTCGGCCGTGTAGCCAATGCTGAAGCGGTCTCATATGAAGCAAGCCGAGCGGTGTTACTGCCGCTGCGGCTGCCATATGCCCCAGGAGCCTCTGAAACTGTTTCAGTGGAACCGCCATCCTGCCTTGAAACGTGTTCAGGCAGTTCAGCATCGACTGGACGCGCTCCTCTGTGAGGCACGCTGTCCGTTCGACCGAATCTAACTCCATACCAAGAAAAGAGATCCTCTGCACGGGGGCGAGTTTGCTCTTCTCCCAGTTGACCCGAAGACCCAACTGGCTGAGGTGTCTGAGCACCAGGTCCCTGTGTTCGCACAACTGATCCCTGGACTGTGCTAGAATGAGCCAGTCGTCGAGATAGTTGAGGATGCGAACGCCCTGTTCTCTCATGGGCACAAGGGCCCCCTCCGTGACTTTCGTGAAGACACGGGGGGACAGGGACAGCCCGAAGGGCAGGACTTTATACTGATAAGCTCGACCCTCGAACGCAAAGTGCAGAAACGGCCTGTGTCGAGGAAGAATGGAGACATGAAAGTACGCATCCTTCAGGTCGATCGCTGCAACCCAATCTTGGGGACGGCCAAGATTGGCCGTAACCCACCGGTCTTCTTGGGTACAATGAAGTACGGGCTGTAGAAGCCTGTCTTCATATCGGCTTCAGGGACCGGCTCTATCGCGTCCTTCGCCAGTAGGACTGCGATCTCCGCACGCAGGACATGGGCGTCTGCGGCGTTCACCGAAGTGAAGCGGACGCCCTTGAACCTGGGGGGGCGCCGGGCGAACTGAATCGCATAGCCGAGCCTGATGGTCCGGATGAGCCAGCGAGACGGACTGGGGAGCGCTAACCAGGCTCGCCGAGACCGTGCAAGCGGGACCAAAGGGACCACCGGCGTACCCACCGTGGGGCAGCGAGGTGGAATGCAGGTACCGGGCTGGGGCGGCTGTCTCGTGGAGGCGGCCCACAGCGGGGTGTGAGTGTGCTGTGCAACACTTACCTGATTCCACGAGTGGGCAGAGGGTACGTGAGAAGGCTTGGTTGCGTCCTCGAACCGTCCACTGCTGCCCGCTGGCGAAGGAGGAGGATGAGTGTGGTCCGGCGTTGGACCGTCCACAGCTCTCCGAACCCCCTTGGGACCCAGAGATAGAGGAACTGCTCTTTTTTTTTTTTTTTTTTTTTTTTTTTGAGAATTGGGGTACCACTGGTTGTGACACCAGCGGCAGAACAGATTTTTGACTCAAAAGATTCTCTGCCCGGCCCTCCTCCGGGGAAGAGCAGCCCCGCCCATCTCCAGGTCACCCGTCTCAGAGGTGATGTTTCACCGACTGCTTAAACAGCAGCAGAGACGGGTGGCGTCGCCTTCCTGCGTCGGACACAGTAGAGCAGGCTGTGCCGAAGTTTTTTTTTTTTTTTTTTTTTGCAGGGGACGACGCCTTTGGCGACGAGCAGACTGAGGGGCAGCCCACGAGGCACTCTTGTGGTGCGTCGGGGGAAGCTCTTGATTGCCTCAGCCTGCTACCGACTGCGAAGAACTGCTGGGCCCAGTTCTCAACAGTGTCACCGAAAAGGCTACCTTGTGAGATGGGAGCATCAAGAAAGCGCACTTTGACGACCACTCACACCTCAGCAAGGCAAGCCAGGGGGCGTTTCTGGACCACCGAGGTGGACATCGTCTGGCCGAGGACCTGCGCCGTGACTTTGATCACGGTTAGTCAACATGCGCAGCTCAACCCCGACTCAGAACTACCCTCGTGCATTAAAGTGCAGGGCGGAGGTGGTCTGCGCACAGCCACCCCACCGTTGAGGGTAGTAAGAGAGGAAAACTTATGCAGTTTTGGCCCCCCTGGTGTTCCATATCTGTGGCGCCAAAGTCGTTCCATACTGCCAAGTTTTCCATGCACATCCGGGAAAGATCCCGGGAAAGCATGGCTATTAACTCTGAATCTGATTCAGCAAAGCACACACCATTACAGTGGGCTCAGCATCATCCTCATTTCCAGTGCACAACAGCCCTCTCTTCGATGCAGCGATTGACATCTGATCCTCAGCTGGAGCCCCGAAATGAAATGCTAGGTTCCTCCATAAGAAGGACCAGCAGTTCCATCCAGAAGCTGCACATCTTGCAGTGCGCTAGAGGGGGAGGGGCCCTAGGGGGTTGGTTCCCCGAAGGAGAAGCCCTCCACTCCTCAGGTCACCCCAGCGATTTCACTGAAGTAGACCTCTCCTGTTGGCCACCAGGGAGGGCGCTACAACGGGAAATAGGCAAGGGGACAGCGCACCTAGAGTGGCGAGTGAGCGCTGGGTTGCCGTGACAACCCGCGCTGCAGCCCGGCACTCGACGGCACACGACACGTAGAGAAGCGTGAGGTCCCACCGGGTTTCCCCGGCGGGCAGCTCTCGCTGATCTCCGCGGTCTCCCAGAGTGTCGAGCAGACCCGCGGCTGTGCTTTTACACACGAGCGGCGGCTGGCCAACAACAAAGGGGACTCAAGCTTCCCGGAGAAAGAAGAGTCGCGACCGGCGTGCCGACGTGGTCATGTTCTCATTAGAAAACGTGAACCACCCACGAACACCGTCTCAGCATGCATACGCCCAGACATGTGAAACAGTGCTCGTGGCCGTCAGTGAGGACAGGAAACAACCGCAACCAGAAACACACAGGTAGAATGTCATCTTTAAAAAGACGCAAGCTCTATCTGTGTAGCTCTTCTAGGGAAACTGCACTCCGCGGTGCTGAAGCACACAGGGGAATAGTCGCGGCGACACAGACAGGGAAAATGTGCAGCCTGTCATGCGCGCTCTCTCTCTCTCATTGAAGGCGATCTCTTACCAGCCATGAAAACGGCTTTTCAGCGCTCTTTACAGCGCACCGAACCAGCTGTGAGAACAGCCTTTTGTTTTTGCTCAATAAAACAAAATAGAAAAAGAGAGAAAATCGACCCCGCTGCAGTGCCGTCACTCCAACACCAAACGAGGAGAGGTCCATCCGAAGAGCTTGACTCGTTAAAATGTTAACACATGCCTTGTAGAGAGTGATTTCAGGACAAACCATCCACCACTCGGCTCCGAAGCAAAAAGCTAATTTGATGCAAGCACCTGTGCCTCATTTATACCCACACGGAGTGGCATGAGCAGCTGCTGCAATCATTGCATGCCAATGTGCATTGGCTCGTTTAGTTACACTCGAAGTAGATTGGCTCTCGCTAGCGAGATTCCTATTCGTCGGTACTCCGATGTGGCGTCGAGAGTGACCGACTGAATGGGAACTAAAGCTAAAACAATAACACTTTTTTACTTGATGCATTAAAATGACTAAAACTGAAATAAAAATTATATAGACAAAATAACAAACAAAATAACTAATACAAATGACAGAAATAAAACGTAATCCAAAATATTAAGAACAAATATATATCTATAAAATAACACTGCTGAATTCTTTCACAAAATAATTATATAAATATTAATAAATAAATATTTTTTTTTATAGAACATACAAACATACAGTATATACACCGATCAGGCATAACATTATGACCACTGACAGGTGAAGTGAATAACACTGATTATCTCTTCATCACGGCACCTATTAGTGGGTGGGATATATTAGGCAGCAAGTGAACATTTTGTCCTCAAAGTTGATGTGTTAGAAGCAGGAAAAATGGGCAAGCGTAAGGATTGAAGCGAGTTTGACAAGGGCCAAATTGTGATGGCTAGACGACTGGGTCAGAGCATCTTTAAAACTGCAGCTCTTGTGGGGTGTTCCCGGTCTGCAGTGGTCAGTATCTATCAAAAGTGGTCCAAAGGAAGGAACAGTGGTGAACCGGCGAGACGAGCTACTGTAGCTCAAATTGCTCAAGAAATTAATGCTGGTTCTGATAGAAAGATGTCAGAATACACAGTGCATCACAGTTTGTTGCGTATGGGGCTGCATAGCCGCAGACCAGTCAGGGTGCCCTTGCTGACCCCTGTCCACCTCCAAAAGTGCCAACAGTGGACATGTGAGCATCACAACTGGACCACGGAGCAATGGAAAGAGGTGGCCTGGATTGAGGAATCATGTTTTCTTTTACATTATGTTGAATATATTATATATAGTATATATTATTGTTATTATTAGTAGTAGTAGTAGTATTTATTTTTTCCCTCACAATATTTTTGGTAGCATGAAGGCTAAAATCACCATTTTAAATTGGTGGGGAAATGGGAAACACAAACACCATGTGTAAAGCTAACTTAAGTTAATTTCATCTTATAAAATAGTTTATCAAACATATCTAATAGTAAACATCTAATTGATTATTTATTTTTTCTCTTTAAAGCTTAATGGTTCCTTAAAAAAAAAGATTTTTGTTTACATACTAGGCATTGACCTAAAGTAATTCCCTCGAGAGTTCCCAAAAGCATTTATCATTCCGACTGCACCAAATCTATCCAATCTTTATCTTGTTTGCTCACGCTTGTCGTTGTTTGCCTAAATCACAGTTGCATACCCACAATCCTTTGCAGAAGTAGAGGAAGCGTTAAACTCATCAAAGCAGCTTAGCCTGTCTAGGCCTGACGCTTCATCTGCCTGCTGACAGCCACTATTGGCTGTTTACAGATAATTGTGTTGAAGAATGCTTTTCAGCGAGGTGAATCATAATTACTCACCTCTGTCCATCACACACAAACAAGAAACAAAAGATGTGTGATTCGAGGGCAATGCTTTATTTTTCTGTTTCACTGACATCTTTATGATACTGAAAAGGTTATATGAATCATCTTAATGCATAAATGAGAATAACAGATTTTATATTTCAAACACCACTTTATTTTTTCCCTCACATAGACAACTTCTGCCAGCGATTATGATGTGTAATTTCCAGCTGCGTATAAATGTTTACAGACATTACAGTAAAATTGATTTCTGCTGACTTGGTAGTACAGGTCGTAAACTAAAGTTATGAACAAAATCCAATTCTGGGAACTAATGCACAGGCCAGAGAGAGAATAGTTAAGGGGACACGCTCCACTGGCCCGCAATCAATGAAACATCACAATTACTGAATTGTCCTTTATACTGTATTCCAGTTGCACACTAAACAACTAAGCTAAATATAATGCTGTTCTATAATATGACAGTCGAGGGACTTTGTTGAGTGTCTTTTAGCAGACAAAGGACTCACATTGTGACACATTACAACTAAATCTCTCCTGTTTTACTGAAAGTCTGTTGCTTCCAGTGGAGTGTTTTATCCATTTTATCTATATAATAGTTTACAGTAAGGTTCTTTAACATGAGTTAATGCAATAGCTTACATTAAATAACAATAATTTACATTTATTAATCTGTTTTAATGGTCATGTCTACATATACCTAACATTTTTGATTGCATAAATGAACAGTGAAATAATAATGATAATAATTAAATGAACAATTAATAACAAATGCTGCAGTGATGTATTTTTGTAGGCCAAGTTTGCATCACCCAATAGGATTTTTCCATTGGCTTTTGGATTATTGCAGAAAATAAGCTCTGTAACCAACAAAAGTTAAAACAAAACCCGTTTTGTTCATCATGATAAACTTGATGAATTTTGAAGCCTAAATGCAACCGGCAAAAGTAAAAAGCTAAAGGTAGGCTATAAACAAACTACATCGCGGTCACATGACTTCAGCATACTAGCATACATACTGACTTCCGACAACACTAAAACATTTTCAAGTTATGAAAATGTTTTGTTTAATGTTTTTTTTATTTTTTTTATTTAGTTAATTGTAACCTTACCCTATTGTGATGATCTATAGTGACACCTCTAGAGACATTATCATAAAGTAAACAGTCATTAATATGGTGTTAATAAAAGTGGTCCTTTGAAAATGGGTATTATTATTAATATTATTATGTTGTAGGTATACATGAAATAACAGTGAGCATATACAGTATATATATATATATATATATATATATATATATATATATATATATATATACACAGGTGCTGGTCATATAATTAGAATATCATCAAAAAGTTTATTTATTTCACTAATTCCATTCAAAAAGTGAAACTTGTGTATTATATTCATTCATTACACACAGACTGATATATTTCAAATGTTTATTTCTTTTCATTTTGATGATTATAACTGACAACTAAGGAAAATCCCAAATTCAGTATCTCAGAAAATTTGAATATTGTGAAAAGGTTCAATATTGAAGACACCTGGTGCCACACTCTAATCAGCTAATTAACTCAAAACACCTGCAAAGGCCTTTAAATGGTCTCTCAGTCTAGTTCTGTAGGCTACACAATCATGGGGAAGACTGCTGACTTGACAGTTGTCCAAAAGATGACCATTGACACCTTGCACAAGGAGGGCAAGACACAAAAGGTCATTGCAAAAGAGGCTGGCTGTTCACAGAGCTCTGTGTCCAAGCACATTAATAGAGAGGCGAAGGGAAGGAAAAGATGTGGTAGAAAAAAGTGTACAAGCAATAGGGATAACCACACCCTGGAGAGGATTGTGAAACAAAACCCATTCAAAATTGTGGGCGAGATTCACAAAGAGTGGACTGCTGCTGGAGTCAGTGCTTCAAGAACCACTACGCACAAACGTATGCAAGACATGGGTTTCAGCTGTCGCATTCCTTGTGTCAAGCCACTCTTGAACAACAGACAGCGTCAGAAGCGTCTCGCCTGGGCTAAAGACAAAAAGGATTGGACTGCTGCTGAGTGGTCCAAAGTTATGTTCTCTGATGAAAGTAAATGTTGCATTTCATTTGAAAATCAGGTTCCCAGAGTCTGGAGGAAGAGAGGAGAGGCACACAATCCACGTTTCTTGAGGTCCAGTGTAAAGTTTCCACAGTGATGGTTTGGGGTGCAATGTCATCTGCTGGTGTTGGTCCACTGTGTTTTCTGAGGTCCAAGGTCAACGCAGCTGTATACCAGGAAGTTTTAGAGGACTTCATGCTTCCTGCTGCTGACCAACTTTATGGAGATGCAGATTTCATTTTCCAACAGGACTTGGCACTTGCACACAGTGCCAAAGCAACCAGTTCCTGGTTTAAGGACTATGGTATCCCTGTTCTTAATTGGCCAGCAAACTCGCCTGACCTTAACCCCATGGAAAATCTATGGGGTATTGTGAAGAGGAAGATGCGATATGCCAGACCCAACAATGCAGAAGAGCTGAAGGCCACTATCAGAGCAACCTCATAACACTCATAACACCTGAGCAGTGCCACAGACTGATCGACTCCATGCCACGCCGCATTGCTGCAGTAATTCAGGCAAAAGGAGCCCTAACTAAGTATTGAGTGCTGTACATGCTCATACTTTTCATGTTCATACTTTTCAGTTGGCCAAGATTTCTAAAAATCCTTTCTTTGTATTGGTCTTAAGTAATATTCTAATTTTCTGAGATACTGAATTTGGGATTTTCCTTAGTTGTCAGTTATAATCATCAAAATTAAAAGAAATACACATTTGAAATATATCAGTCTGTGTGTAATGAATGAATATAATATACAAGTTTCACTTTTTGAATGGAATTAGTGAAATCAACTTTTTGATGATATTCTAATTATATGACCAGCACCTGTATGTGTGTGTGTATATATATATATATATATATATATATATATATTACACTCACCTAAGGGATTATTAGGAACACCTGTTCAATTTCTCATTAATGCAATTATCTAATCAACCAATTACATGGCAGTTGCTTCAATGCATTTAGGGGTGTGGTCCTGGTCAAGACAATCTCCTGAACTCCAAACTGAATGTCAGAATGGGAAAGAAAGGTGATTTAAGCTATTTTGAGCGTGGCATGGTTGTTGGTGCCAGACGGGCCGGTCTGAGTATTTCACAATCTGCTCAGTTACTGGGATTTTCATGCACAACCATTTCTAGAGTTTACAAAGAATGGTGTGAAAAGGGAAAAACATCTAGTATGCGGCAGTCCTGTGGGCGAAAATGCCTTGTTGATGCTAGAGGTCAGAGGAGAATGGGCCGACTGATTCAAGCTGATAGAAGAGCAACTTTGACTGAAATAACCACTCGTTACAACCGAGGTATGCAGCAAAGCATTTGTGAAGCCACAACAGTCACAACCTTGAGGCGGATGGGCTACAACAGCAGAAGACCCCACCGGGTACCACTCATCTCTACTACAAATAGGAAAAAGAGGCTACAATTTGCACGAGCTCACCAAAATTGGACAGTTGAAGACTGGAAAAATGTTGCCTGGTCTGATGAGTCTCGATTTCTGTTGAGACATTCAGATGGTAGAGTCAGAATTTGGCGTAAACAGAATGAGAACATGGATCCATCATGCCTTGTTACCACTGTGCAGGCTGGTGGTGGTGGTGTAATGGTGTGGGGGATGTTTTCTTGGCACACTTTAGGCCCCTTAGTGCCAATTGGGCATCGTTTAAATGCCACGGCCTACCTGAGCATTGTTTCTGACCATGTCCATCCCTTTATGACCACCATGTACCCATCCTCTGATGGCTACTTCCAGCAGGATAATGCACCATGTCACAAAGCTCCAATCATTTCAAATTGGTTTCTTGAACATGACAATGAGTTCACTGTACTAAAATGGCCCCCACAGTCACCAGATCTCAACCCAATAGAGCATCTTTGGGATGTGGTGGAACGGGAGCTTCGTGCCCTGGATGTGCATCCCACAAATCTCCATCAACTGCAAGATGCTATCCTATCAATATGGGCCAACATTTCTAAAGAATGCTTTCAGCACCTTGTTGAATCAATGCCACGTAGAATTAAGGCAGTTCTGAAGGCGAAAGGGGGTCAAACACAGTATTAGTATGGTGTTCCTAATAATCCTTTAGGTGAGTGTATATACACACACACACCGATCAGGCATAACATTATGACCTAATATTGTGTTTTTGCTGACCTAACTTTTGCTGCCAAAACAGCCCTGAGCTGGCGAGGCATGGACTCCACTAGACCCCTGAAGGTGTGCTGTGGTATCTGGCACCAAGATGTTAGCAGCAGATCCTTTAAGTCCTGTAAGTTGCGAGGTGGGGCCTCCATGGATCGGACTTGTTTGTTCAGCACATCCCACAGATGCTTGACTGGATTGAGATCTGGGGAATTTGGAGGGCAAGTCAACACCTCAAACTCGTTGTTGTGCTCCTCAAACCATTGCTGAATCATTTTTGCTTTGTGGCAGGGCGCATTATCCTGCTAAAAGAGGCCACAGCCACCAGGGAATACCGTTTCCATGAAAGGGTGTACATGGTTTGCAACAATGCTTAGTTTCCCAGCAGAACATTGCCCAAAGCATCAAACTGCCTCCGCCGGCTTGCCTTCTTCCCATAGTGCATCCTGGTGCCATGTGTTCCCCAGGTAAGCGACGCACACGCACCCGGCCATCCACGTGATGTAAAAGAAAACATCATTCATCAGACCAGGCCACCTTCTTCCATTGCTCCGTAGTCCAGTTCTGATGCTCACGTGCCCACTGTTGGCGCTTTCAGCGGTGGACAGGGGTCAGCATGGGCACCCTGACTGGTCAGCGGCTATGCAGCCCCATACGCAACAAACTGCGATGCACTATGTATTCTGACACCTTTCTATCAGAACCAGCATTAACTTCTTGAGCAATTTGAGCTACAGTAGCTCGTCTGTTTGATCAGATCACACGGGCAAGCCTTTGCTCCCTACGTGCATCAATGAGCCTTGGCCGCCCATGACCCTGTTGTTGATTCACCACTGTTCCTATATATATATATAATACGTAGTACATTTTTATTTGTGATTTGTTGAGAAAACTAAACTTTTTGAAAAACTAGATCTTTTGTGGAAAGGTCTGATGAGAATATCTGATAGATCATTAAAACCTCTTCATCAGTCTAGCTGCAGAATAGAGACAAAAATCCAACAAAATGACACCAGTCTGATGGCAATGATGAAGAAATGCAGCTTAAAATGTAGAAAAAATGACTTTACCAGTCCTCTGAGCATTGAGTTTTTTTGCTGCCGACAAGCCTCATGTGTTTGTCCCATTAAAACAGTCACCAATGCCCAACGTCAATTAGAGAACCAATGAAGCATGATCAATTTTCATTACTTCCTCCCAATTGAACAGACACTCGTAGATGCGGAAATCTTTCAGAGCTTGATGGGTAATGACACGTCCCTTCCGCTATCCATCATAATGTCCCAACAGCGGCATTAGAAACGGAGCCTGACACACCTGCTATGACCCTGCTATCATACCGCGTTAGGACACCTAGATGATTATGATACTGTTCATTTGATAGTTAGGGCTTGAATAATTGCAAGCCAAGTACACGAATAGGTCACATGCATACACCACCAACCTGAGCTCTTGTGCGAACTCCACTGTGTCTTTGCTTTCCGTGTCAATCCATATAATAGCATAAGATATCAGAGCACCATGAAGCCAAACACATTGAATTTTCTTCATGGAGAATCTAAATAGCACCACTGGAGTTTAAAGATCAGTCGGACACAAGTGCACCAGTCTCAACAGATGTGTTTTAAAGGTACGAGGTGTGCAGTCATGCTTATTATATTCGGTTGTTATAGACAATTTAGAGAACTTACACTAGTTACACTTTATTTCGATGGTTCACTTTAGACATTCTACTAAATATAAGTAACTTAGCAATCATTAGAGTATTAGCAGACTGTTAGGTTAGGGTTAGAGTTAGTAGAATAAGTGAGTGAAAACCACGACGCTCCGACTTTTGAAAAATCCGCTCCTTACTCCATTCAAAATCACGCCGCTCCACTCCTCGCTCCGCTCCCACTCCACTCCACTCACATACTCTGGATGTGATACATGGATGTGCGCTGTGTTTGCGTTGCTATCATAAACTGTAAAAAAATATGGACGTAGTGTCCGTGAAGTCACCCATAGGATTCTGAAGAGCTGCTTTGAAGCGTAAAGTAGGGTCATTGCCATGTCGCGTCACTCCCGAGTAACAGAAAATGGGCAAAGAGGCGGGATGTGGCTGGAGCTGAGGTGACGTGATGACTATCAGACAGTTTAAGTCACTTCCGTATTGGCTTCAAGAGAAACTGGGGGAGGTTGCCGCTTGGTTGCTATTGACGATGGCCATTATAAGGAAGGAAATGCCACAGAATAGAATCTAGAATAGAATAGAAATGCTTAAAGTACATAGAACTGCTTGATTAATTTGTTGTTTGTTGATTTTCAAATATAAAACTTGTTGAAATGTTTTCAGTGTGTGCATCAGTTCTTTTTTAACACTTTAATCTAATCTTAACAAAACCGTGATAATATTGATAATCGTGATAATTTTGGTCACTACGTATAATCGTGATATGGAATTTTCATTCCGTCCCATTCCTACGTACAAGTATGAAATTCAGTAGACACATGTAACAGCCCAATACCTACAAAAAAGTCCCTGGGAGCAAAATCTGAAAAACAACAGGCAGTGAGATATTTTTTAATTTTCTCTGCAAAATTTTTGCAGTTTTTGCCATTTCCATACATTGTACTTTAAGAAACTCCTCCTAGAGATTTTATCAAATAAACATCATATTTGGTCAGTCTAATCTAAAGACCTTTGCGACATTAAATTGTGAAGATCTTGAGCTTTCCCTGAAGGGCGTGTCGGCCTGACAAAGTCTGATGTTTCGCCATGAAACAGGAAGTTGTTGTAAGTCAGGCATACAATGTCCGATCTGCCCCAGACTTCACATGTTTGATAAGTGCCCTGGCCTGAAGACATCTACACACCAAAACTTAGTTATAGTAATAGCACCACCAGCTGGTAGAGGAAGTGTGGCAAATACAAATGACTGACGTAGTCCTCCTATTTTTATATACTTAATTGCATATTGCCCACCGTGTTCTGTTTTCCTAAAGCCACCGGGTGGGGCAATTTTATTTATTGCTGCTTGCAGCTTTAATATTATTTGTAATATGTATCTAGTGTTATGTAGTAATGCTTAGTATTTGAAACAGCCCAATTAATTCAATAAACATCTTACCTTTGGCGATTTTAGACTAGTTGGAGGTTGTAATAAACCCTTGTATGGTGCAAAAAAAATTTATGTCCTGTCTTGATTTTGTTCTTTTTACTAATTCTTTCTCGTTAACAACTGTTCAGCAGCAGCGCCATACACACACTTCACTTCAAAACACTGTCTCCTCCTATATATGTCATCCTCTTACGTCATACATGCAGACATAACTAATCATCATTCTATTACATAGGTTATCTTAACTTTAAGAGGTTATTTATGATGATTTCAGGAATTTAAATTCTTCTTAAGTTTTGTCTTTAGAACAATCTTAAGAAAATAAGAACATTCTTAATATATATTTTTGGTAAGTTTGTTCTTTTTACAAAATATTCTTAACTTTATTCTTAAGTTAGAAAATAGGAAGAAAATGGCAGTTACAACGAATCGTATTCGTAAGAATATTTCATGAATCTGGGGTGGGTTTATCTGTGTACAAAACCTACACCTAATGTGCAGGTTTGTGGGAAGTTTTGCTTGACTTACATATTGAGTTCACAGGTTTGATTCAGGAAGTGAAGAGAATCCATTTCCCCCCCAGTATTACAGGTAATTCATTACACTAGATTATGGAAGAACCATTTCATAAAATGACTAAAGGAAAAATTGAGCGTACAAGGTCAAAGAATGCCGAAAGGGAAAGAAAAGTTAAACTGAAATTGCTATTGATGAATTTCACCTGGGAAAACGAACTCATTGAGATAAAGCTTTGTCTTCATTTGCAACTCATTTTAAAGTCTCCGGGGTGCCCAGGAAGCTCATCAGTCCAACAGAAATTCTTGATTTTCTATGAAACACTGAGACGGATCTATCTAGTTCAGCATTTTAACTACAAACCCCAAATCAAGAAAAATGAACTATGCTCACACAGAGCAAATAGAGCAGCTAGTTGTGTGAATCTCTAGTCCACACACTGCGAGAAGGTAACGGAGTGGTTTGTCAATGATTTAAGAAGAGTTCATTAATATCCTGGTACTTTTTCTCTGCTCTCAACTGTCTCTTCACATACCGAATATACTGTATCTACTATTAAACACATTTAATACCTATGAAACATTTAAACTTCATATGAAATGCATGACTAAAATGTGTGTAAAATATCAAAACAAAACTACTTAAATTAGTCTATTTACATGTTAACTCAAACTCTCCCGCCATCTAGCTAAGAGCAAAATTAATCACGAGGACGCAGCACCCTGGGTCACATGACCATAAACGATAAAATTACTTCCTTGAAATGACCATCGCGTGTAGCCTTCGCTAATGGACTCGTGGAAGGGCCCTTCATGAAGGGATTCAGGTGTTCACTTTCATTTGGAACACCCCTACAAATGGTGTCCCGTTCCCGAAGAGCACTACAAGGGTGCATATACACTGTTTTGGTTTATTTTATCAGTTCTATGGAATTGTTGCACATCTCTCTGGAATAGTAGATTCTGGTTGGCTAATTGTAGCACTGATTCTTGGAAAGGTTAAGGCCAATTCACTCCGTATCGACAGACAGCGACTAACGCAGACAATCACTAGATTACAGTACATCACTACTCAGACATTCCATGACCCGACAAATGGCGCTTAAACATATTCAATCAGCGAAAACAAGCGCAGACCAATGTCAACAGATGCCCACATGGGTTACACACTGATCCGTCAAAACCTGACAAAGTGTCTGTTGGTCGGCGTCTGCAGTGTGCATTGGTCTTTACACAGCTCTCTGGAATACTTGATGCTGATTGGTTGATTGTAGAACTGATTTTGCATCAATTGTAGCATTGAATGGTTAGTTTTTGTTGTTTTTAACTGTTCTATGGAATTGTTACACAGCACTCTAGAATACTAAATTCTGATTGGTCAGTTGTAGCACTGATTCTAGATTCTGATTGGTCAGTTGAAGCAGTTGAAACTGTCCGATAGTTTTATTTTGTTTATTTTATCAGTTCTATATAAGGTAACACTGTATTTGATGGTCCACTTTAGACATTCTACTAACTATATGTAACTTTGCAACTATATGTCAACTTACTCTCATTAGACTAACTCTCATTAGTATTAGTAGACTGTCTGCATATTATCTGCTAACACTTTATTTCAATGCTCCACTTTAGACATTTTCTACTAACTATAAGCAACTCAACTTATTCTACTAATCTTAATCCTAACACCTAACTAGACCTGTGCAGGACGTATTTTTCCCGTAGGATTCTGTCCCACTCCCGCAAAAATATACGTTACCTTCTCCCGCTCCCGCCCGCAACATTAATGTTTTGTCCTGCTACCGCCTGCAAAAGCCCACATAAAAGTATAAATATGTACATCCATGACACTGTTTCAAGTTTAACCGTTTCATGACACCGTTTTAACATTAAAACAAGTGTGTGCATGGTTTGGCGTGGCAGAAGGCGTGCAAAGTGCGCTCCTATGAGGGGCCGTATGGGCCATAATTATTGAAAAGCCTCTTACAAACACTAGTAAAATGAACACATTGATCAAGCTTAGTGAAATTCATTCATATGCATACTGAAATACATCTTACAAACACTAGTGAAATGAAAAACATCTTACAAACACTTGTGAAACGAAAAACATTGATCAACCTTAGTGAAATGTATTCACACTCGTAACTGAAAAAACCTCTTACAAACACTAGTGAAACAGCATTGACCTTAGTGAAATTCATTCATACACATTACTGAAGTGAGAAAAGATTTCAGTAGTTGATGAGAGCTAATTTCATTTGAAAAGGAAGCTGTGTCTGCACTTCCGGTTAATTTGGCGCGTGTCTCACAAACTATTTTAGGCAATGGCGGTTAGTTGAGTTGTATAGGAAGCTATGGGAATCCATTCACAACGAAGTGGTGTCATTAGTGTTTGTAAAAGGCCTTTCAATAATTATGGCCTGTACAGCCCCTTGTACGCTCCCTTAATATCTCCTAAAAAGCTGACATCTTAGTTCAGCGCAATCTCACAAAGCTCCGTTATGAAGCTGGCTGCGCTATGACTCTTTCATAATGTCTACACTTTCTTTGTTATAATCAGAGCACTGAACAAAAACTCAGACGTTTTGAGTGGTGAGTGGATTCTATATTAAATGCATCTGATTGGCCATTGCATTCTAGAAATCAACACATATGTCTGTGATTGGCTACATTGCACAACGCAGCAAAAACATGTTATAAAAAGAAACCTATGCCTATGCTTGCGCCGGTAAATTGTTTTTATTTTGTTTAAGCTGTTCTTGTTGCTTTTGTGCAATAGATGAATAACAATTTATTTGTTTTTAAATGTTTTATTTTTAGATATTTCTATTTTGCGGGAGTCTCACAAGTAGTTTTATTCTCCCGCACACACGCAGCCGCATTCGGCCATCAAATCTAGTTCTGTCACACTCTATTGTGTTGGGTCCCGCGGTAGTGCAGGTCTCTACACCTAACCCTAACCTAACAGTCTTAGGGGGAAAAATATTCTCATTATAAAGAGCATTTGATTGGACAATCAGATATCACTCATTTTAAAGTGCACAGGATGACATATTGCTAAAAAAAATCATAAAATCTAGTCACTGGCATATTAAACTGTACCAGATTCTACTGTTCTAAAACTGAGCCAAAGCGACAGGTGGACTCTCATTATGAGGTTGATGGTTTAGTTGGAATGTTGTCAAAAATGCACCAGATGGTTGTGTACAGTTAAAATATCTCTAGTGAAAAGATACTGAAGTACTGGTATTTTAGCAAACATACAGGATATTAATTCAGTAAAGGCGGTCACATACTGGACGAGAAGCATAGAGCAGGACAGTTTCTGGTCAACCACATTATGTTTAAGGACATTATGAAATTAAGGTTCATTTCTGTACTGTACATTATATTATTACTGTACACTGTAGGCCTAAAATTAAATACAATTATTGCTATCCTCAGTCACTGAATATTTTACCTCAGGACGTACGTTAACAGAATTAATTGAGAATCTCACCTGAAAATCCAATTACACCAGCAATCTTCCTCCAAGCTGATTTCTGCATTTTGTTTTTAAAGATCCTGAAGTTTGTGGCATATTATTCTGGGTGTTTCCCAACTTCGAGTTTTTAGTCGTTTTTCACAACTCCACGCTATCTAATTAACTAAAGTGTGTTGTGACCTGTTACCTCCAGTAGGTGGCAGCACACGGCAGTGAATTATAGGTCACGACAGGCAAACGTATATCTTTTGGCGCAATGCTTCTCATCCAGTGTGCGACCCCCATTAAGAAAAAAGGGGTCAAAGTTCTGTTAGTTAGCTTTAGCAGTTAGATGACAGTGTTGTGCCAAATTCTGACCCCCACCAGATTAATACCCCCTCCCCCCTAAATCCCCAGTATGGGTAGGATTAGGTGTATGGGTGGAGTTATGAATAGGGGGTGGAGTTTTGATTAGGGGTTGGAGTTAGAATTAGGTGTGTGGGTGGAGTTAGGATTAGGGGTGTAGTTAGGATTAGGTATGTAGGTGGAGTTAAGATGAGGGTAGTCTCAGTCTCAGACGTCACGCCGATGGACCGTTGGCTGAACGTCTGATGCATATGGCACACTTTTCTGGAAACACTTCAGGAGTTTCAAAGTCGTCATCTGATTGGTTGAATTCTAGAGGGTGTCCGTGAGATGTGTGTGTTGCGTTCTTTAATGGTCCACCTGGAAACAAATGCTATGACGGGAAACACCCAATTGTAAGAACGCGTTGTGTTTACAATTGTGACAATGAGCGCTTATCAGGATCAACTAAACGCTGGATTTTCAAAAGTATGAAAACTTCACACAACGTTCTTGAATTAATAATTTATAGACGCACGGCGGTCTGTTATTGTAGGGACATTGACTTTACATTTTCACGCCCATAAACATGACGCGGAACAAAACGAACTGTGATTGGTTGCGTTACATGTCAATCAAAAGTCCTCTTGGGCAGTCCTTTACCAATGAAAGCTGCAATAGAGTCCAGACATTCTGCCGTCAGTGCTATGCGAGACTAGGACTAGGATTAGGATAGGTTAGGATTAGGGGTGACGTTAGGGTTAGGTGTGTGTGGAGTTAGGATTAGGGGGTGGAGTTAGGATGAAGTGTGTGTGTGTGTGGGTGGAGTTAGGACTAGGGGGTGGGGTTGAGATTAGGTATGTGGGTGGAGTTAGGATTAGGGGGTTGGGTTAGGATTAGGTGTGTAAATGGAGTTAAGAATAGGGGGTGGAGTTAGGATTAGGTATGTGGGTGGAGTTAGGATTAGGGGGTGGAGTTTGGATTCAGTGTGTAGGTAGAGTTAGAATTAGGGCATGGAGTTAGGATTCAGTGTGTAGATGGAGTTAGAATTAGGGGGTGGAGTTAGGATTCAGTGTGTAGATGGAGTTAGGATTAGGGGGTGGGGTTAGGATTACGTGTGTAAATGGAGTTAAGAATAGGGGGTGGGGTTAGGATTAGGTGTGTGGGTGGAGTTAGGATTAGGGGGTAAAGTTTGGATTCAGTGTGTAGATGGAGTTAGGATTAGGGGGTGGGGTTAGGATTAGGTGTGTGGGTGGAGTTAGTATTAGGGGGTGGAGTTTGGATTCAGTGTGCAGGTGGAGTTAGGATTAGGGGGTGGAGTTAGGATTCAGTGTGTAGATGGAGTTAGGATTAGGGGGTGGGGTTAGGATTAGGTGTGCAAGTGGAGTTAAGCATAGGGGGTGGGGTTAGGATTAGGTGTGTGGGTGGAGTTAGGATTAGGGGGTAGAGTTTGGATTCAGTGTGTAGGTGGAGTTAGGATTAGGGGGTGGAGTTAGGATTCAGTGTGTAGATGGAGTTAGGATTAGGGGGTGGGGTTGGGATTAGGTGTGTAAATGGAGTTAAGAATAGGGGGTGGGGTTAGGATTAGGTGTGTGGGTGGAGTTAGGATTAGGGGGTGGAGTTAGGATTCAGAGTGTAGATGGAGTTAGGATTAGGGGTGGGGTTTGGATTCAGTGTGTAGGTGAAGTTAGGATTAGGGGGTAGAGTTTGGATTCAGTGTGTAGATGGAGTTAGGATTAGGGGGTGGGGTTAGGATTAGGTGTGTTAATGGAGTTAATAGGGGGTGGGGTTAGGATTAGGTGTGTGGGTGGAGTTAGGATTAGGTGTGTGGGTGGAGTTAGGATTAGGGGTGGAGTTTGGATTCAGTGTGCAGGTGGAGTTAGGATTAGGGGGTGGAGTTAGGATTCAGTGTGTAGATGGAGTTAGGATTAGGTGTGTGGGTGGAGTTAGGATTAGGCAATCAGGTAGCGGTTTTAAAGGGGGTGGGGTAATTTGGCAGGGAGTAGAAATTCGGCACAACACCTGTAGAATGGCACAACAACATCATTATTCTGGCAAAGAAAAACATTGAACAGTGAACAACGACATACATGTCTTAAGGCTAATGCTAAATCTAAACTGCTTGATGGTATCGAGGATTTGAGTTAATACTATCATACAATTTTTGTGATAACAATATCAGACATTATGTAGCAGCCTAAAAAGTGTAACTGCAGATCATTAATGATTCATAGAACAAATGTAATTAAAAATGTTAATCTACAACAGTGCTGAGTTGCATTTCTGCTTTTTTTCTTTGCTTTAATCTGAGTTAAATGAGTCTATTTGTTTTTATCCCAGAACTGACAGTGGAGGCGTTTTATCTAATGCTTTCTAAAGCAGAAATGGACAAGATAGATGTTCAACAAAATGATTAAGTAAGCTGATTTTGCATCCCTAAATATTCAACAGTCTATTTTTGTTGTCATAAGCAACACTTATCCATGCACTCAGTATTCGATCTAATCACTTATGCACACTATTATTAATTTGATTATATTTGATCTATTATAATTGGGTTATTATAGATTGGGTTATGGGATCTATTATTATTGGGTGTACTGTCCCATACACTAACCTGTATCAAAAATTACTACTGTATTTAATTATTGCTGTTTGTTGTTCCCTGAATTTGATACAGAGGTTACCTTCTAATATGCGTCAACATGAATGCAGAATGACTCAAAGTAATTGGTCTTCATTTGAAATCATGGAAATACCTGCCGGCACACAAATTATGCTGAAGCTTGGTACTGAATCATAAGGGACGCAAAAATGATTTTTTAGTGCGACTACTCTCTCAGAGAGTTATGATTATGTCTAGAGCACTTTTGTGTGATTGAATCTGAGCAAGTGCTGAATAACATCAGTCTTGTTCATAAAGAAAAAATTTAAATAAATGAGGAGTCTTGGGAGTCGAACAGAAATGCATAGGTTAGTTGATTTTTGTTTTGAAAAATGTATAGTTTGGGCTCTTTTAGCAGGCCTAACTGGGTTTAGGATAGGTCAAACTATCATGTAATATATGATATGGGTAATCATTAATTATTAATTATTGCTAATTGATATAACCTAATGGACTAGCATAGTCAATGACATGATTGACTGATTAAGTGTTACGGAGAATTGTGTAATACGATTGGAATGCTTTCAAATATTGAAAATACTGCAAAGCTCAATTATATATATATATATATATATATATATATATATATATATATATATATATATATATATATATACAGATTTATTTGTTTGTATATTTATTTACTAAAAGTGAATTTTAATTTATGAGTCAATTGTTTTGAATTTTTTTGACATTTATTTAGTTATTATTTTACATTTTAATTAAAATTAAGTTAAATGTTTTGAAACATTTCATTAATTAATTTAATTTTAATTTGATTTCCAAGCAATTTTTTAATTTAAAAAAATTGCATTGTTAATCTCATTTTAATTGTATTTATTAATCTACTTATTATTTAAAATTGATTAAACGTTTTAAAACATTTGATTAATTCATTTAATTTTACTTTTATTTTGTTTATTTATTTAATTTTATGTTTGTATTAAAATTGAGTTAAATGTTTTGAAACATATACTATATTTCATTTTTAATGTAATTTTAATTTGATTTCCAATCTATCCATTAATTAATTAATGTTAATTTTAATATATGAATTAAACTTGAGTCAGTTTTTTGAAAAAAATTTTTTTAATTGTATTAGTATTTATTTATCTATTATTTTTAAAATTATTTAAAAGCATTTATTTCATTTATTTTTCATTTGATTTCCAAGTCATTTTTTTATTTTAGAAATACTGAATTATAAAAAAAAAAAATGTTTTTTAAATTTATTTATCATTTATCACTATTTTTTAACAGTCTTTTTATAAAGATATATTTTTGTATTTTGTTTTTATGACATCTCCTTGTGTTCTTGAATGTAAGCCTGTAATTCAAAAGTGTTGAAGATAATTTCTCACCTTTGCTTTATTTTGAGGAATCTATAGTGCAAATCCAAGCATGTGCTGGTCTTTACTATGGTTTTTACACATAAACACACTCCCATCTGTGTCTCCCAAAGGCATTTCTTTCATTTTACATTCAGTTATTATCTTTGCTGAAACGACGGATTGTTTACTGAAGATAAATGATATCGAAACCCATGCTGCATGATCAATGTGTGTGAAATCCACTATGATATATGCCTTCATTCAAAGAGATGAATGTAATGGTGACTGGCTAATGAACACATCTATCCCCTGTGTATTGAATGACAGTAGCATGTGTTTTCACTTGAGAGTGAATAATCAGCTCATTTCTATGCTATCAGACCTACGCTGTCTTCATGACATCCAATAACCAATCAACTCGCTCTGTAAACATCATATAATCCCTTGTGTGTTGCCTTGTGATATTTGATTGAGATATAGGTAATATAACCTAATAACCAGCCTATGTATGGCATCATCATGTGTGCTCCTGATGTGAAGGCTATTACAAAGGTTGCCCTCTAAGATAGCTAATTTTTGCAGCATCACGTGTAGGCCCTTTCCTTCAGAAGGCAATCCCAGAATGCCTTGCCACAGTAAAAATAATAATAGAGGGTATGCACGTGATTGCGGTTACACGCACTGAGTGGCAAAAAGACTGAGAGGCAGCGTTGGTTTACAACGGGTCGGGCGAGGTTTGTCCACGGACCCAATGGACATCCCTGTTTCCCCCTCTGGACCGAGGGAGATGGACTTGATAATAGCGTGTAATTTTCTCACTCAAACCACTGCCGTCTGCTGCTTCTGCTACTGATTGCTTTTAGAGGGAAAAGCTGCCCAACACTGCTGGTCTAGGATCTGTAATCCTTGTAATCCTCTGTAAGAATTCGTAATAATAGCATATTATTAGCGAAAAGGAGTTGGCAAAAGATTCAGAGCGTATCTGTATTTGCACTCTTCAAATGATTCAATTTCCAACGTTTTTTCGCTTCGGTGAGTTATGTAGCCAATCACATGTTTGTTGATTTCTTGAACGCAATGGCCAATCACAGGTGTTTAAGTTAGAATCCACTCACCGCTCGAGTTTTTGTCCAGTGCTGAGTTCTGCATGTCATTAATCCTCTCTAAGTGTAGACATTATGTAAATAAGGAATTCATTGTATAGTCGCTTCACTGATTAATATAACGGAACTGTGTGAGATCGCGTTCATTGAATGAGTGACCGCTTTTAGTGATTATAAAGGGAGCGCTCTTTGCGCACTGTCTAGGTGATATAAAAAATAATTAATAGGCCTATAATATATTCAGAATTTGAATAAACTTTTGTTTTTCATTTCTTGACAAGCGGCCACATACACGCTTCAATACATAGACCCATATCTGCATATACATTAGGGATTCACTCTCGAAATTGTGATGACTGACAGTGATAAATATGTATTTATGTATCTAAATCAGGCTCATATAAATGTCAGGAAACACGATTTCTGTCTGCATGTCAATATCTATGCATCACTGGATCTTTGGTAAGCTGTAAGGAACACTATATCGAGTCTAACCCTTAGTTTAAACTGATAACCGTTTGTTTTACTTGCGTTTTCCCCTATTAAATCCAGTCATGCAGCTGCTCTTCTGCCACTCATTCCCGGCTGAGGGGGCGTGTTCTGGCGGGAAAGTGACGTCAATGTACTATATAAATACTATAAAAGTAAAAGACATTTCTTTTAAATGTATATCGCAGCTTTTAATGAAGCATATTATAGGGAGGACAGAACAAGGCTATTCATATTTTTTCATTGTGCAAAAGTATTATAATATGAAAGGCTCCAATACAGACCGGCACAAAGCAGTTATGCGTATACCGTGTGCAGAATGATGCGCTTGAAGCAACACAGAGTCACAGCGCGCAGTGCTCCTATGCAGCAATTTATTGAGCATTTTCTTTTAACAGTTTTAAATTTCAGTGTGAAGAAAGATTCATAGCGCTCTATTCTCCTTATATGCAAAACCGTAGACCTTTATCTTACACCTCTATTGATTATAGCATTATATTTAGATCTATGGCATTTCTGCACTCATGAATGCTTTTATCATAACTAACAGTGCAAACACAATGTAAATACGAGATTTGTTGATTTATTATGGGAGTTTTGGCAAGAGTCCAGAACTCAGTCACTGATAAAGTCGCGCTGTTTGATTGACAGCTCCAGCGACTGTAAAGGGAGCATTCTTTGATCACTTTCTATTTATAATTTAATCACAGTATAAATAACAGATTATTTTCGTCCTATTAAGAGAAATAATGTGAAGTTGAGCGTTTAGCCACTGGTTTGATTTACTGACACACAGACAAAGAACATCTGACTGTACATGAATCATATCAGAAATCACTGGTCTCAGATCAGGCATTTGAGTTAACAGTTACTCACATGTTGTGGCATTACTGTTGAGTCCATATCGTAAAAGTCTGTTTGCAAAGCCTGCGTCAAAATTGCGACTGATTTACCAAAAGAATCCACAGTGAAATGTACCGAATACAAATAAATAATGCTCAACTGAGACATTCACATTGTTGAAAATAAATAACCACATTCCTAGCATTAGGATCCTTTGGAAGGTAATGTTATTTTTTGTCCATCCTGTATCGCTTTTCTCTCCTCGTCATCTCACTAACACTCCAGTGGGCGGGGCCAAAGTTGCAATAATGAAGTAGATGTTTTTCTTCTGCAGAGGCGGTCTTTCACCAAGATTTCAAAAATTTCTAAACGAGTCGTTCGCTGGGATTGGTTACAGTAAAAGTTCTTTAATGACCTCTTATATGGAAAATTTTATTTCTCAGTTCATGACCCCTTTAAAAGTCCAAATATATTGCTGTCAGTTCGTACTGCTAACAGTTTCTACAACAAGCGGATGCAATGACACCAGTTTTCCTTTTTGTTCATGTGACATTTCGACATAAAGCCTATAGTCTATGTAACCAATATTTATGTGTATTTATTATATGTAAAGTGTTGTGGTCTTAGCTTAGAAACATGCTAACATCAAATTTTATTTCAAATGTACTAGTTTACATGTGTAGTTTCATAATTATTTGTATTAATTGAGTGTTGTGTTGTTAGCTTAGCAACAAATACTAACATTAGATTTAATTTGAATAGACTATTTTATCCAATATGCGTATTAAGAGCATTGTGTTGTTACCTTAGTAGCATTCACATGAGGAGCTCTTTGTGCCATATGAATAACATTTTAAATCAGTTATGTAGGATGCCTATAGCTAACAAGGCCTCAACTAGGTTGAAAACAGCTGTAGTAGGCTTGAGTGTTGACATACAATGTCATCTTTGATCAGGAGTCTTTATATACGGCACATTAGTTAGCATATAATCGCTAATTCCATTCAAAATTTTAAAGACAATGTCATTTTGGATCAGTCATTTTGGATCAATTACTGTGAAAGAAAAACTGTAGCCTATATCTAGTGGGAAAAAAAGAAGACAAAAAAGTTAAAAAAGACAAGCTTTATTTTCTTTGCAATACCATGCACCAACAAATCATTTATAGTTAGACCAAGAACATAGTAAATGGAAAGTAAATAGGGTCGATTTTGATATTTTGATTGACAAATGGCAACACCATAATGGCTGACACTGGAAAACAAAATGATTCTAGTTCATTTGATTGACATCCTCCCACTGTGTACGATCATCACATCTAGAGAGTTAGCATGAGAAGCTACGCTGGTTAGACGCATTTCACTGTTCAATGCATGAACACAATTACCATATCAATTACCACATAATTCGGAGAAAATTATGTGAAAAGAAGAAAAATACAAAAAAACATGAGTGAGAAAGGGAAAAGACAAAGAGGATAAAGACGACGTAAAAGAAACAAAGAATGAATGCATATTTAACACTATATGCATCACACAATGCTTTGCCAAATGTCAAATCAATTTCAGTTTGGAAAAGATGTGAAATATATTAGAAATAGAGGGAGAGCAGATATCGTAATCACTCTAATAGAGGCTAGATTTTTACTCAAGATTTCACCAGTAATATACTCATATTGGCAGTTGTAGTCCAGTGCATGACTTCAACAGATTTCAATATATATATATATACACACACTCACCTAAAGGATTATTAGGAACACCATACTAATACTGTGTTTGACCCCCTTTCGCCTTCAGAACTGCCTTAATTCTACGTGGCATTGATTCAACAAGGTGCTGAAAGCATTCTTTAGAAATGTTGGCCCATATTGATAGGATAGCATCTTGCAGTTGATGGAGATTTGTGGGATGCACATCCAGGGCACGAAGCTCCCGTTCCACCACATCCCAAAGATGCTCTATTGGGTTGAGATCTGGTGACTGTGGGGGCCATTTTAGTACAGTGAACTCATTGTCATGTTCAAGAAACCAATTTGAAATGATTGGAGCTTTGTGACATGGTGCATTATCCTGCTGGAAGTAGCCATCAGAGGATGGGTACATGGTGGTCATAAAGGGATGGACATGGTCAGAAACAATGCTCAGGTAGGCCGTGGCATTTAAACGATGCCCAATTGGCACTAAGGGGCCTAAAGTGTGCCAAGAAAACATCCCCCACACCATTACACCACCACCACCACCAGCCTGCACAGTGGTAACAAGGCATGATGGATCCATGTTCTCATTCTGTTTACACCAAATTCTGACTCTACCATCTGAATGTCTCAACAGAAATCGAGACTCATCAGCAACATTTGTAGTGGAGATGAGTGGTACCCGGTGGGGTCTTCTGCTGTTGTAGCCCATCCGCCTCAAGGTTGTGCGTGTTGTGGCTTCACAAATACTTTGCTGCATACCTCGGTTGTAACGAGTGGTTATTTCAGTCAAAGTTGCTCTTCTATCAGCTTGAATCAGTCGGCCCATTCTCCTCTGACCTCTAGCATCAACAAGGCATTTTCGCCCACATGACTGCCGCATACTGGATGTTTTTCCCTTTTCACACCATTCTTTGTAAACTCTAGAAATGGTTGTGCGTGAAAATCCCAGTAACTGAGCAGATTGTGAAATACTCAGACCGGTGAAATACTCAGACCGGCCCAGTCGTCAGACATCACAATTTGGCCCTTGTCAAACTTGCTCAAATCCTTAGCTTGCCCATTTTTCCTGCTTCTAACACATCAACTTTGAGGACAAAATGTTCACTTGCTGCCTAATATATCCCACCCACTAACAGGTGCCGTGTGAGTGTTATTCACTTCACCTGTCAGTGGTCATAATGTTATGCCTGATTGGTGTGTGTATATATATATATATATATATATATATATATATATATATATATATACATATATACCTAGTGCAGAACTGCTATCTGTGACCACTGGCAATCATTCTTATTTTTCCACCATTCGCAATGACAATGAAAAGTTTATGATGAGGGATGCTTATGGGCCTGATTAATGTCGCTTTTGCTTGTTTATGTCTCTTGTTAAAGCATTCTTGATGGTGACGTTTCTCACTGTAATTTACTTTATGGGAATAAAGGGCCAACCTGATGATGTGCCATCTAAATAGCAGCATGAATTAAGCGAAGAGCACTTATATCTCATAAACTTTTCCCATTATCCTGTAGTAAAATGGGAATTGATGGAGGCATTAGGGCAGATGGCTTAAAGCACACAACCCCGACCATACAATTCAGACTGAATGCTATAGCATATTTAACCAATGCAAATCCAATTTCTATTGTGTTTTAGTGTGTTTCCACAAGAAGTTTGTAACTGCAGCTCTTGTGGGGTGTTCCCGGTCTGCAGTGGTCAGTATCTATCAAAAGTGCAACTATTGGACAGACTAACAATCTTGGTTACTATTGGAGATCTCCAACTACTAGAATATGTATTGGAAATTATGGATGTTGCAAAGTCTGACAGGCCAAGTTGCTATTTATGTTGTGGAAACGTCCAAAAAGGTTGCTGCATCCTAGTTTCTAATAGCTCCACAAAAACAGGGACTCCCGAGATATCATGTACAGATATCTGGACATGTTTTTCTCTGAGAGAAACGCTTGTGAGTGGTGACTAATTCATTATTGTAATTGGCTACAGCATGACCAGTCCATCTCTGTTCTGGTTGAAAACAGAGCTTACGCATGATAATGTGGGAGTTTCGAGAGCCGCACAAGCTCTAGAGGATCGTTCGGTCCCTAAAATACAACTGCAGTAAGACAGACACAAATCCATCCACAAATCCAGCAGCTTGAAATATGACAGACTTCAATATATGAATCAATACCCGGTGTGCTGTTGGTTTTTATATGATACCCAGGCTAAATTATATGACGGAGCCTGGTTGGGAACTCTATTGTATCTCATAGAATCGGATCTTTTGATCACCAGATCTTTCGACTTTTGCAGGATATCACCTTCGACTTATTACAGGGACAATCTCCCAGGGTAACCTGTGGTTAAAGCTGAATATAAGTGATTTTTGGTGGGGCAAATATCAGATAAAATGTCCCTTGCTTGACTGAGCACTACAGAACCTAAACCTGAGAAATAACACTTGTTTTTGTAAGAGTCCTAGACTGTTTTGTAAACAAAAGAAATAATCTGCCTGTGAACTGCGTGTGTTAGCCAATCAGATCACTTGGAGGTGCCTCTCTGCCAATGGAGTGATTGTTTGATGGACCAATGGCAAACGGGATTGTTACTGAAACTGTCATTAGTTTTATCACTTCTTTTTATGCCGGTTGTGGTGCAAGAATTGCATTCTTTGTAAAAGTTTGACATTCTGTGAAATTTCTCAGATAAAAATGACATGAGGGTGAGTCTAACTACTATGAGAGAAATTTTCGTAACTTTGAATCATTTGAACCATTTCGAAGCGCTCAAAATGCCACCTGCTGGTGATGTTTGTTGGTCAAGACTCGTATAAAAACACCTTTTACAAACCAATTGCAAATGTTTTATTGAAGGTGAATGCAATCATTAAATGCAATGAACAAATCACCTAATACCATTAAATACGAAGTGTTTGCATAAACGTGTTATTTTATTAAATTGTAGGGCTTGTTTTATGAAGAGCTTGGTTAATCAGGCCAATAAGAGTCTATTAAATAAGGCACTGTTTACACCTGGTATTAAGATGCGTTTTGGTCCATCGGATCACATTCCCGTTTACAACTGGTGTTTTAAGCCATCTCTTCTGTCCACTTTCAAACACTTCTGTCCTGATTTCTTTAAGGGGAGGGTCTATGGCAGCGTTTCTCAAAGTGTGGGGAATAGAGACATGACAAATGGCAGGAAATTTGGTAATTTTTGTGCCCATCTCTATTAACCTTTTGAGCGGTCCCACATATGGGATTTAGAATGTTCAGTGACGTGACATAACTGCCAGATTCAAACTGTGTTTTCGCGTTTTGGCTAAAACAGAGCGTGCTCAGCGCTTGACATATATCATGCAGTGTTTTCAACCACATGTTTATTTTAGGTTTCAAACATTTAAATACACATAAGTACTTGTAAAACAATACATCTAGAGTTTGTAAAATACACACTGGTGTCTATAGAAGCAGTAATAATGATCCATTCAAATATAATTTACCAACATGTTTTATTCATATCAGACAAACATAGTGAAAGTAACTATAAAGTTTACTCTATTCTTCTCCCAGATCACCGGCCACTTACTTGCATGTATTTCAGGAGAAACTGATGAATTGCTGTAAATCCGACTGACAGGACTCTCTGAACTGCGGCACAAACAAACATGGCGGCGCCCATCTCACGTTACAGATCAAGATAATTTATAAAGGATTTTAAAAGACAAAACACACTCACTTACACGTATTTGAGAATCGGATTATCAGATAGTTGATGACATGGTAAGCAAGTTTGTGAATATTTTTAATAAAAAAAGGAAAAAGGAAATAAAAGCTATACTTCTGTCATACAGCGCTATTTTGGCTGCGGTGAGTCACGTGACAAGCATGACGCAGCGCCATGGAAACAGTAAGTTCTAAAATAAAGGTCGCCTTAAAAAAAGGTTAAAATGTGATGTTAATAAAATAGATTTCAACAGTTAAACTTAAAGCCTAGTTTATTACCATTGTGTTGGGGTGGAACCCTTCCCTACCTCCAAAATGGGGAATAGCGTTGAGAAACACTGGCAGGTAAATTTATGGGCTTTTTCAGATCTTTTGAACTAATGGACAAAATAAACTTGCACAATTTACATATGAATGCAACTGGAGATGACAGAAAAACATACGGAGAGTATCAGCTTTAGTTTCTGCTCTGTCAGCCTCAAGGATTGGTACCTTTTTCATCTTAAAACCAAACTTGGTTAGTTTAAATCCCATCTGTCTAGTGCGCTTCCCATAATGTTAGGTCAGTAGGCGGAGAGTTAGGTGTGGCTGTTTAAACACATTTGACCACATGAGAGTCTACAATACGAAAGAAATCCGGTCGAATGCGGTTTCAACTACCTATGGAAGTGGTTAAAAGTGGACAAGCTCAAAACGTTTTAGACCCTGTTTACACCAGTATTTAGCGCCATCCACTTGTGATCCCAAATGCATTAATATCAGGTGTAAACAGGGCCTAAATGTCTTCCTTTTATTATACAAATGTGTCATAAAAATGTCTACAAAATTATAAAACTTTTTTAAGAAACCATAGACACTGGTTCATGGGTTCACAGAGATTCGCAAAGGTTTTGAAGCTTCACGAAGCGATTCGAAAGCGCCCATCACTAGTAACACCTTTAATTAGTAACAATTTGAAATTCATTTTGAAGATTTGAAAGAGATTAATTGTAATTAATTGTAAAAATGTGAACAAATTGAAACTCACATGAGCTCAGGATCCATAAAGACCTGAAAGAGAGTTGAAAATCAGACATTGATAGTATTTGAGGGTCAAGTCAAGTCAAGTCAACTTTATTTATATAGCGCTTTTTACAATGCAGATTGTTTCAAAGCAGCTTCACAGTGTTAAACAGGAAAATAATGCAACCGAATTTGATTCGGCTGTACAGCCGCTCTGGAGAAAACGGTGATGTAGCTCATTTAAATTATCATATATATTCAAGTAATGTAGCTGACATAGTTAATGTAGTTTAGTAATTAAATTTATTTGGATAGGCTCAGTCGGGATAAACAGAGAGACTAACATTAGCATAGATGCCATTCTTCTTATGATGTAACGAGTACATCAGGTGTTATGGGAAGTGTTCCCGGTTCCGGCTGACCTAGTTAATGCAGCCTAACAATCATTTAATTGATTTGAATAAAATATAAATTAAAAATGTTTTATGTGTATGCCATAGTAAAGAGATGTGTTTTTAGTGTAGATTTAAACTGACAGAGTGTGTCTGCTTCCCGAACAATGCTAGGAAGGCTGTTCCAGAGTTTAGGTGCTAAATAGGAAAAGGATCGACTGCCTGCAGTTGATTTTGATATGCTAGGTATTATCAACTGGCCAGAGTTTTGAGTCCACAATAGACGTGATGGAGTATAATGCATTAAGAGCTCGCTCAAGTACTGGGGAGCTAAACCATTTAGTGCTTTGTAAGTAATTAGCAAGATTTTAAAATGTATGCAATGTTTAATAGGGAGCCAGTGCAGTGTTGACAGAACCGGGCTAATATGGTCATACTTCCTGGTTCTAGTAAGAACTCGAGCTGCTGCGTTTTGGACCAGCTGCAGTTTATTTACTAAGCGAGCAGTGCAACCACCCAGTAGAGCATTACAATAATCTAGCCTTGAGGTCATGAACGCATGAACTAACTGTTCAGCATTTTGCATTGAAAGCATATGCTGTAATTTAAATATATTTTTAAGATGGTAGAATGCAGTTTTACAGATGCTAGAAACGTGGCTTTCAAATGAGAGATTGGTATCAAAGAGCACACCCAGGTTCCTAACTGACGACGAGGACTTGACAGAGCAGCCATCAAGTGTTAGACAGTATTCTAGGTTACTACATGTGGAGTTTTTTTGTCCAATAATTAAAAATTATTTTTTTTCTGAATTGCATGAAATTACTAGTCATCCAATTTTTTATATCAGCTATGCATTCCGTTAATCTTGTCAGGGCGTGAAGAAATATAGAGCTGAGTATCGTCAGCATAACAATTAAAACTAACGCCATGCTTCCTAATGCATGTACAGGGTGAAGAGCAACGGTCCTAGCACTGAGCCCTGCGGTACTCCATACTGAACTTGTGATCAGTGTGACATCTCTTCATTTACTGCTACAAACTGATAACGGTCAGATAAGTATGATTTAAACCATGCCAATGCAATTCCACTAATGCCAACATAATTTTTGAGTCTATTCAAAAGAATGTTGTGGTCGATAGTATTGAATGCAGCGCTAAGATCTAGTAATACTAACAGAGATATACAACCACGATCGGATGATAAGAGTAAATCATTTGTAACTCTAATGAGAGCAGTCTCAGTACTATGATATTGTCTAAATCCTGACTGGAAATCCTCACAGATACTATTTCTTTCTAAAAAGGAGCATAATTGTGAGGACACTGCCTTTTCTAGTATTTTTGACAGAAAGGGTAGATTTGATATTGGCCTGTAATTAATTCTGTAGGATCAAGTTGCGTTTTTTTAATAAGTGGTTTAATAATAGCCAACTTAAAAGTTTTCGGTACATATCCTAATGTCAAGGATGAATTAATAATATTAAGAAGAGGCTCTATGACCTCTGGAAGTATCTCTTTTAGTAGTTTAGTCGGTATAGGGTCGAGCATGAATGTTGTTGATTTTGATGATTTAACGAGTTTAGCCAATTCTTCTTCTTCTATAGCAGTGAATGAATGTAATTTTTCCTGATGTGATACAGTAGTAGACGGCTGCATGGTTATAATTTTTTTCCTAATATTATCAATCTTACAAGTAAAGAAGTTCATAAAGTCATTACTGCTGTGCTGTTGGCAGACATCAGAAGTTGAAGCTTTATTTTTGGTTAATTTAGCCACTGTATCGAATAAATACCTAGGGTTGTGTTTCTTTTCTTCTAAGAGAGTCGAGAAATAAGCAGATCTAGCAGTTTTTACGGCCTTTCTGTATGAAATCATGCTCTCTTTCCACGAAATGCGAAAAACTTCCAGTTTTGTTTTCTTCCAGCTGCGCTCCATTTTTCTGGCTGCTGTTTTAAGGGCCCGGGTGTGCTCGTTGTACCACGGCGTTGGACTATTTTCTTTAATCTTCTTTAAGCGCAGAGGAGCAACTGTGTCTAAAGTGCTGGAAAAGAGAGTCAATAGTTTCTGTTGCAACATCGAGTTCCTCTAGGCTATCTGGGATGCTGTGGAGATGAAACTGATGAGGAAGATTATTTACAAAGAAATCTTTAGTCGCAGCAGTGATAGTCCTGCCATATTTGAAGCGAGGGGACGGCTTTGCAGCCTTTGCTAAATTAAGTATACATGATACTAGGTAATGATCTGAGATGTCATCGCTCTGCTGCAGAATTTCAACGGTATCATCATTTATTCCATGTGACAATATTAGGTCTAAAGTATGATTACGGCGATGAGTGGGTCCTTATACGTGTTGCCTAACTCCAATAGAGTTTAAAATGTCTCTAAATGCCAATCCCAATGCGTATTTTTCATTGTCTACATGAATATTAAAATCACCAACGATTAGGACTTTATCTGTAGCCAGTACTAACTCTGATAGAAAATCAGCAAATTCTCTGGTAAAGTGTGTATTGTGCCCTGGTGTATACAGTAGCCAACACAAATGTTAAACGGGATTTATCAATTTCACTACATAACGTTACGTAAAGCACCAAAACTTCAAAGGAATTATATTTGAAACTAGACTTCTGAGTAATACTGAAGATATTATTATAAATTACAGCAACCCCTCCCCCTTTAACTTTAAGACGCGGCTCATGTTTATAACAATAATCTTGTGGGGAGGACTCATTTAAAGTAATGTAGTCGTCAGGTTTTAGCCAGGTTTCTGTCAAACACAGCACATCTAGATTATTATCTGTAATCATATCATTAACAATAAGCGTTTTTGAGGAAAGGGATCGAATATTCAGCAGCCCAAGCTTTATCATTTGTTCATCTGTATTATATCTGTTGTTTATTTGTTGGACATCAATTACATTTTTACCGTTGAATAGTTTCGGTGATTTTTTTTATTTACTAATTCGTGGAACAGACATAGTCTCTATGTGATAATATCTAGGTGAAAGAGTCTCTATGTGCTGGGATTTATCTGACTTCTCTGACGTAAGCCAGTCCGTCTGCTTCCTGACCTGGGCCCTAGTTAGTCACGGTTTAGCTTTAAGACTATGTTCAAAATTACTAGAGAGAAGAGCGGGAGGGATACCATCTCTTTTCAACAGGTCAGGTCTGTCCCAAAAGCTTTTCCAATTGTCTATGAACCCTATGTTGTTTTGCGGACACCACTTAGACAACCAGCTATTGAGTGATGATAGTCTGCTAAGTATCTCATCACTCCTTTTAACGTGTAGGGGACCAGAGCAATAAACGCTATCTGCCATCGTACTTGCGAGTTCACACACCTCTTTAATGTTAATTTTGGTGATCTCCGACTGGCAAAGTCGAACATCATTAGTGCCAACATGAATAATAATCTTCGAGAATTTATGATTTGAATTAGCCAGCACTTTTAAATCAGGCGCTCTGGCTCCCGGTAAACATGTGACTATGGTGGCTGGTGTCTCTATTTTCACGTTCAGTGTAATAGAATCGCCAATAACTAGGGCACTTTCAACAGGATTCTCAGTGGGTGCATCACTGAGTGGGGAGAACCTGTTTGATGTTCTAACTGGAACGGAAGAGTGTTTTTTTGATCCACGACTATGCCGTCTCACCGTCACCCAGTTGCCCTGCTGCACGGGCTCTACAGCCGGAACCGAACAATGTACAGAGTTCACTAAGCTAGTCGCATCCAAAGCAGTGTCTTAAGCTGTTACATTCTCACTTCTCTCAAATAAAGTCTGGATGCGTGTCTCTAATTCTGAAATCTTCTCCGTCACCCTGACTATCTCCTTACATTTATCACATTTGAAGCCCTGTTCACCAACGGAGACAGATATACTAAACATGAAACATGTAGTGCAGATGACAATAAAAGGAGAAGAAGACATGGCTTACCGTATTTGTTGATTAATCTAACTTACCACAGTTGTTTGATGGAGTCTATTTACTAATCCAACTCACCACAGTTGTTTAATGAACTCAGAAAACAAGAGACCCGAGTCTCTTGGCAAGCTAACAGGCTAGCGAAATGCTAACGCGTGTTAGTGATTTAGATTAAAAAGCTAGCGATGTCAGATTTAATGTGGTAGGCAATATTACACAATATATGTTGATGGGTAAGTTATATTTAGCAGTTTAAACAACAGGGAATGAGATCAAATAAAGATTCAAAAGTGAACAGAGCACACACGATCACAGCAACAAGGTAGACAGGAGACAGGTAAAAGATTTGTCTTGAGCTGCTTGAATTGAACGAGCCAAATCTTCTTAACAATTGATTGCATTGTTCTCACAAAGTGTCCAACCCCTTTCCATTTAGACGCTCCCTGTTGGGGAATAACTGCTTGTATAACCACAACAACTGTCATGATGCTTGAGGCGCGTGCCCAGGTCCATTACGCATAACGGACATCAACAGGCGGTGAACATTTTGCATGCTACTGCTTTTCCAAGGCATTTCTCTTACCACTTAAATTCAGACAACAACAGCGGTCTGGGTTTTTGTTTGAGAGCAAACCAAGTGTGAACTAAATACTGGTCAAAGTCCTCACACTTTTCCACTTATTAAAGGACATGATGGGTTTGCAGAGGAAGATAATTGCTTCATTTTCAGCAGAAGTTTCTCTTTGATGCAGAAACTAATTGTTTCTTCACAGTTAATCTGTCGTCCTGAGAAGCGCAATCACACAAGTCATGTCAATATTGAATTCAAATACCAGTTGTCAGCAGAGTCCAGACAAACCTTCTCTGTCAGTAGAGTACAAGTCTCTCAATAATTCAGTTTCAATTAAAGCCCATTTAGGATGATGTTCTGCTTCTCTGTGACGGATAGTTGTCCTCTGGCCAACCTCTGAAATGGATAAAATGCCAATTAAGACCTATTGTAAAGGACACCCTATCAATTCCTATTCAAATGACTTGTACAGTGGCACAAACTATACTTGTTAATTCACACCTCAGAATATTAGCAGAATATTCTACCATTTCTTTGTTCAGTTTGATAGACTATGAGGGGAAAAATATTCATTAAAATATAGTTCCACATATATTTGGCATTTCAATCTGTCAATTTTTTGATGTATTCCACACAGAAGGTAGCTTCAAAGACTGAAAACATAAAACAGAAGAACAACTTTTATAGAGTTTTGTTGCCATTTTTAAAAATTGTCTTGTGTATATAAACACTATGAAGAGGAACATGATGTTCTTCCAAAGAACATTTTAAGATTTAAGAGGAGAACCGGTGCAGATTATTGTCCATCTGCAATTTTATCAGCAATTCAAAAGAAAGAATACAGGTGGTTTGTGAAGTTTCTTCTCCCTTTGCGGGCTGGAATCTTACAAAAGTTTATTTCACACATCCACTTGAGGCAGCCTGGTTTCACAGACAGGGATTAGATTAAACCAGGATCAGGCCTTAGTTCAATTAGGACATTTAAGTAGCTTTTATAAATGTGCCTTAAAAAAAAAAAAACATTACTGGTGTGCATCTTGAGACAAAACAATGGCACTGATATATTTTAAGATATGTCAGTGCATGTTGCTTTCAGTTAAAACAGCTCAAACATGCATTTTAGTCTGGGACTAGACTTAAGTCTCATCTGTGAAACCAGGGGAAAAGACTTAAATGGGAGCTAAATGCATTTCCCTAGTCATGTTTTGAGATTTGCTAATGCTAACTGTTACAACCCCTTGACTCGAGGAGAAGCAACATGAAAGGGAGAGGCCATACACAATCAAATTTGCAAAAATATTAAGTATTTAATAAAAAAGAAAGACATAACTACATTTAAAAATAAAATGACAAAAATCACAGGACAACAACATCAAGCCTTGAACTGGAGAGGACGAGAGAGCCAACTGGGTAACCAAGCTTCCAGGAACGGCGAGATCACGCTCCCAGCCTTTTGTCCCAACACTTCATATTCCCCACTCTTGTCAACTCTCAAGCTTCTTATAAGCCGCATGGTTAATCACCATCAATTCTCCACACCTGTGTCACAGCACTCAACCTAAGAACACAAACAACATTACCCCAGAGACCCCTGCTAAACAACACAAAATATTACACCCCGTGAGTCGTCACATAGCTAAAAATCAGATCTTCTGCCTGCAGTAAATTACCATGTTTGCATGAAGTTATGTTGAATGTCAACTCTCGTGTGGTACTAATAAAGATTTTAAAGGAATATACTGGTTCAGTAGGTTCCTGGTTCAATAGAAGCTGCATTTACTTCATTTAAGGCAGAAAAAAATCCATCCCCCAGTTTGTAAAAGAACAAACACATTGACAATTACATGCTTACAATTGAGCAATTGCCCCATAGACTTCCATTTTAAGTAGGGATGAGTCGAAATTATTTTTGGTGGTAATTGACATTCTGCCTAAAAGGCTGTCAATGCTGCTTAACCTGCAAAGAGCTTCAATTGTACTGAACCCAGAATATCCTTTAACCTAATGTGGTGAGTAATGGGTCTTGCCTGTGTTTTGTGTGAAATAAAATCCATTCATTACCACTAAACTAACAGGTGGTATTTAGTTGATTTTACCAGTCTATCAATGTAGGCCATCTTGTTTCTGTCAGTATTTCAGCATTTAGCTACTGCCATCTATTGGAGACACAATACAATTACTAGAGAAAGCATGCAAAATATACAACTTGAACTATGGTGTACTCAATTCATAAAGTATCTCTGATTTCACAGCTTTAAAATGTACTCAATATTTTAAAAAAATGGGTAAATGTAAAACATTAAAGTGGACCTAAAAAACTAGTACCATGACAAATAAAACTGAGAGACAAGTTACAGTAACTCAAATATTTGTGTAAGCCAATTTAAAAACAATATTTAGAAATAATGTGAACTTGTTTAATTTGAATTCACTAAAAATAGCAACTGTTAGCTAGCAATACAGGTGCTAATACAATTAACCACAAAACGACAAAACTAGTTTGCAAAGAATTGAAATGTTTCTGTCATTGTCTCAAAATCTGTTTATTTAAAAGTACTCGAAATTACAATGAAAATATATATACAAATATATATACAGGTGAAGTGAATATCACTGATTATCTCTTCATCACGGCACCTGTTAGTGGGTGGGATCTATTCGGCAGCAAGTGAACATTTTGTCCTCAAAGTTGATGTGTTAGAAGCAGGAAAAATGGGCAAGCGTAAGGATTTGAGTGAGTTTGACAAGGGCCAAATTGTGATGGCTAGACGACTGGGTCAGAGCATTTACAAAACTGCAGCTCTTGTGGGGTGTTCCCGGTCTGCAGTGGTCAGTATCTATCAAAAGTGGTCCAAGGAAGGAACAGTGGTGAACCGGCGACAGGGTCATGGGCGGCCAAGGCTCATTGATGCACGTGGGGAGCGAAGGCTGGCCCGTGTGGTCCGATCAGACGAGCTACTGTAGCTTAAATTGCTCGAGAAGTTAATGATGGTTCTGATAGAAAGGTGTCAGAATACACAGTGCATCGCAGTTTGTTGAGTATGGGGCTGCATAGCCGCAGACCCGTCAGGGTGCCCATGCTGACCCCTGTCCACCGCTGAAAGTGCCAACAGTGGTCACGTGAGCATCAGAACTGGACGACGGAGCAATGGAAGAAGGTGGCCTGGTCTGATGAATCACGTTTTCTTTTACATCACGTGGATGGCCGGGTGCGTGTGCGTCGCTTACCTGGGGAACACCAGGATGCACTATGGGAAGAAGGCAAGCTGGCGGAGGCAGTGTGATGCTTTGGGCAATGTTCTGCTGGGAAACCTTGGGTCCTGCCATCCATGTGGATGTTACTTTGACACATACCACCTACTTAAGCATTGTTGCAGACCATGTACACCCTTTCATGGAAACGGTATTCCCTGGTGGCTGTGGCCTCTTTCAACAGAATAATGCGCCCTGCCACAAAGCAAAAATGGTTCAGGAATGGTTTGAGGAGCACAACGAGTTTGAGGTGTTGACTTGGCCTCCAAATTCCCCAGATCTCAATCCAATCAAGCATCTGTGGGATGTGCTGAACAAACAAGTCCGATCCATGGAGGCCCCACCTCGAAGCTTACAGGACTTAAAGGATCTGCTGCTAACATCTTGGTGCCAGATACCACAGCACACCTTCAGGGGTCTAGTGGAGTCCATGCCTCGACGGGTCAGGGCTGTTTTGGCAGCAAAAGGGGGACCAACACAATATTAGGTCATAATGTTATGCCTAATCGGTGTATATATTTTACCCACACGAATTGCTTCAGTGACTATCATAACTGATAGTTTATCTACAGCTAGTGTAAACAAAACAGATAAAGTGTGGGTCAGAACTGAGTAATGTGTATTGACTATTTTATGGGAAATAATTAAAATCTCCATTATCTCTAAACTAGCAGGCGATAATTTGTTGTTAATGTATCAAGGTAGGGTGTTTTTACGTCAGAGGTATTTTACGTGTTTATCTACTGCCATCTACTGGAGACACAAGCAGATGAACTGTGAAAATCATGGTAAGGAAAATGGATAAACTTAAGTTGATGTGTTTCGAGGTTATATTCATGACACATTAAATTCATATAGCCTAGAGTTATTTTAAACCATATGCGTATTATAGCATTCGTAGATCACGCTGCAGATAATAATGACTCGAAGTGACACACAATGATGTTCGTTACCATAATACACTGTAACTTAGGAATATTAGCCATCAGCTTCTGCACAAAGACAATCTTTTTGTCTGACTTTGCAACGACGGAGTCGCGGAGCTCCATTTGCAGGCTAATGTTGCATAGACGATGGTCTCTCGGATGTGCGCGAGATGCCAGCAGAGACAGATGGAGGCTCCTCTTGGATGCCGACCATTGATTTCCAATGATTAGCATTAGGAAGCAGCGCTGCTCTTGATTACTGCCTGGCAACCATGAACATGTCCATTGAGTTTTAATTAACACAAAGTGAGATGCATTGCATTAACATTTGAAAAAAGATGTCAAAAAAATCTCACCTTGAAGATTGTCTTAATATTTAGTTTGGCATTAGGGTGTGGTAGATTATTCCTTTAGACAGAAGTAGCAGCCTATTTATCTTATTCTGTGCTGAAAATATGAGAATAAATCTTCAGACTGAAGCCTAATGTGCATCAATGTAATTACATACTTAGATAAATTAATATTATTTACAAACGACAGAGTCTAAGATGAATGAGAAACATTTGCAGTCTACGCATGGATGATTATTTTTATTGAATGTGAGATCACAAATGTGTAAATAAATACATAAGCAATCTTAATAACTTACATGTCAACTAATATACAGGCTCCCCAAATCTTTTGACCAATCGTGCATGACGTGCAATCGTACATAATACTGTGCTGAAAGTATCTGGTTTATGGAGTCATCAGTGCCGTTTATGAGATGTATATGTAATTTTTTAATCACAGTTTCATGTAAAGTAAGTTAAAATATTCTGAAAACCTAAAAAATAAATATTAAATAGAATAAAATAAACACAAATAAACAGTTATCCCAGTGCAAGTGGTATCATCTCAAGAAATGAAATGATAAACTGAATGAACAGAGTATGGTTCAGTATTCAGCATTCCTGTTATGTGTACGACAGTAATTTGACATCATAAGAGCCTTCCACCTGAAATTGGAATCAACATGTTAATAAAGTATAAAAGAAAGATAATGGTACAAGTAGACAATAATGTAACTCACATCGAAACGTCCGATGGAAGCCGCAGTCTGGCTCGCCTGCATTATCTCAGTGAGCGCCCACATCTGCTGAATGCTGGAGGAAACCGTCTCTGGATCAGGAAGTCCCTGACCAACCAACACAAAACACACACACACACACAAACACAGCATTGTATTAAAGGCATAGTGCACTCAAAAATCATCATCAGTTACTCAACCTGACATTGTTTCAAACGTTTAGCATTATGCTTATGCAGAGAACGAACGAGGAAAGTGTGTAAAGTGAAACAAAATAAACCAAAATAAAATAAAATGGGGAAAAATTTTGGTATTTGCTGAAGTTGCAGATTCAGTTTTGACCAGCAAGTGGCAGTAAAGTACTGCCATAGAGAGGAGAATCAATATATAGACGGATGTAGATATACATTTATTAAAGAGTATATTATGCCTTTTTACAAAGTGTTTTTGGGCTCTATTAGAACAGGTTTTCATGCTTGAATGTTCAAAAACACATTATTTTTTCCATATTTGACATTGTTGCAGCTCCTCTTCAGTGTTGCCAGATTGGGCAAAATTAGATTGGGCTGATGGACAAAATTTGGGCTGGTTTGGAGTTAGTTTGGCGGTTTTGAAACATTTAGGGCCCTATCATACACTCGGCGCAATGCGACGCCAGGCGTGACTTAAGTTTTTTTTGCTAGTTTCAGCCCGATGCAGTTATTTTTACATCCAGCGCCATGTTGTTTAAATAGCAAAGGCACTCACTAACACTTTGTGTTATTTAAAGGGCACGTTAGTAATATGCGCCTATAGGCCGATGCACAACGCGCATACACTCTGCTTATTACACACAGCAGCACACAAACATTTTTAAATATTAAAAATAAAAGGATTCCTCTCTGGAAAAGCGTTTAGTCTTTCCACTCGCAAATTCCTCCATGTAAATAGTGAATCCGCCATCCGCAACTGGCTTTTAAAGGGAATGGGAGATGAGACTCTGATTGGTTTATTGCACGTTACGCCCAAAACACACCCATGACTCATTAAGAGACTAGGTACAACCCTTTTAGACCATGTGCCTGGCGCGCCGACCATTTTTCCGTCGTTAAACTAGCAAAAGTGGATTCGGACATGCCCTTAGTGCACCTGCGCTTCAGACCATGCGCTCAGATCGCTAAAATAGGGCCCTTACATTTTATAGACTAATGGGTTAACGAACGAAACCCAAGTGTGCATGTACTACATCCAATCAGTCATCATCTGGCAACCTTGCTCCTGTTTAGTTTCTGTCTATATGAAGCCCCTCCTTCTGAAAAGCTCTGATTGGTCGACTGGACCAGTGTGTTGTGATTGGTCAACCGCTACGAACGTGTTTGGGAAATGTCGCCTCTTACCATAACTGTGAGTTTCAACACTACTAACGAACTCAACCAGGCCTTGCCCTTTATTTTACGTGTACCTTGGGCGGGAATGATTTAAATGAGGAAAATTGTGACATGTTCGTTCCTGGAAGAAAACTCAAGACTACAATGGAGGTGTTTCAGGGAGTTCAGAAACAGTGCGCACTAATATAGAGAATAACTCCCTTTGGAGAGACTTTGTGCTCTGTAACTTTGCAGACATTTTTCACGCTCAAACAGCAACATTACACACTAAAGAATAGGTCCTGTTTAATGTCTATATCAACAAAGCTGGGTGTCCCATTCCCATATATAATGCAATATAACAATTGTAACAATTAAGTAGTACATAAAATTCCTAAGATTAAATGAAAACTAATTTACACAGTTCTTTAAATTCCAAGCTCATATTCGCCTCAAAGTTATCGCCTCTTTTTCCCCAATGAAATACTATAGGTAAACAACAAATTATGAATTATGATTACTTTCTCTGCTTTTCAGGTGGTGAAACCGTTTAAATAAACATTAAGTTGAGCCTTCATGAATAAAGAGACACTTCAAACAAGCATCTTACATTTCTAATGCAAATGACAGATAAATGAGAACTGGGACATGACCACAATGCTCAGTGATTGAAAAACGACAACCTGAGAGTTTCATACATTTCTGTAATTATCTTTTCATTCTGTTCTTAAGCAATATTGTTAATTAACACCTCAGAGCTGCATAAATACATAAACTAAAGAGACGCTTGTGTGCTGCTAAAGGAAATGGCATTAGCAGTCTTTAAAGGGAGCATTGTATATGCTGTTAAACAACAAGACTTTCAATATTCATTAGATGAAAACTGTTGTGCACTATACAACAAATGATAAGACACAAAATACTCACATTCAAATCAAGAGGTTCCTCTACAGGTGTGAGAGTGGATAACCAGGCAGGAACATCTCGCTCTGAGTCCTGCACAGACAAAAACAACACATCTACTGATGAAGTTTTGGTAAAAATACGGCCTCAAACAAAACAAAACCAAGCAAAAAATGCAGAACAAAACAAAAAACAAAACAAGCAAACCAAAAAACAAATCAAAACAAAAACATCTGGATCTGAGTACAGGGGGGTATTCCAGAAAGCAGAGGAGAAGTGCTCACTAACACAGATTTAGACAGATTTGTGAGCAATATTTGCGAGAAATAGGCCTTTTGTGTACACAAAAAAAGTCTTAGATCTTTGAGTTTAGTTAATGAAAAATAGGGGCAAAAACAAAAGTGTTGCGTTTTTAGTTTTGTTCAGTGTGTGTGTGTGTGTGTGTGTATTTATATACACTCACCTAAAGGATTATTAGGAACACCTGTTCAATTTCTCATTAATGCAATTATCTAATCAACCAATCACATGGCAGTTGCTTCAATGCATTTAGGGGTGTGGTCCTGGTCAAGACAATCTCCTGAACTCCAAACTGAATGTCAGAATGGGAAAGAAAGGTGATTTAAGCAATTTTGAGCGTGGCATGGTTGTTGGTGCCAGACGGGCCGGTCTGAGTATTTCACAATCTGCTCAGTTACTGGGATTTTCACGCACAACCATTTCTAGAGTTTACAAAGAATGGTGTGAAAAGGGAAAAACATCCAGTATGCGGCAGTCCTGTGGGCGAAAATGCCTTGTTGATGCTAGAGGTCAGAGGAGAATGGGCCGACTGATTCAAGCTGATAGAAGAGCAACTTTGACTGAAATAACCACTCGTTACAACCGAGGTATGCAGCAAAGCATTTGTGAAGCCACAACACGCACAACCTTGAGGCGGATGGGCTACAACAGCAGAAGACCCCACCGGGTACCACTCATCTCCACTACAAATAGGAAAAAGAGGCTACAATTTGCACGAGCTCACCAAAATTGGACAGTTGAAGACTGGAAAAATGTTGCCTGGTCTGATGAGTCTCGATTTCTGTTAAAACATTCAGATGGTAGAGTCAGAATTTGGCGTAAACAGAATGAGAACATGGATCCATCATGCCTTGTTACCACTGTGCAGGCTGGTGGTGGTGGTGGTGTAATGGTGTGGGGGATGTTTTCTTGGCACACTTTAGGCCCCTTAGTGCCAATTGGGCATCGTTTAAATGCCACGGCCTACCTGAGCATTGTTTCTGACCATGTCCATCCCTTTATGACCACCATGTACCCATCCTCTGATGGCTACTTCCAGCAGGATAATGCACCATGTCACAAAGCTCGAATCATTTCAAATTGGTTTCTTGAACATGACAATGAATTCACTGTACTAAAATGGCCCCCACAGTCACCAGATCTCAACCCAATAGAGCATCTTTGGGACAAATCTCCATCAACTGCAAGATGCTATCCTATCAATATGGGCCAACATTTCTAAAGAATGCTTTCAGCACCTTGTTTAATCAATGCCCCGTAAAATTAAGGCAGTTCTGAAGGCGAAAGGGGTCAAACACAGTATTAGTATGGTGTTCCTAATAATCCTTTAGGTGAGTGTATATATATATATATATATATATATATATATATATATATATATATATATATATATATATATATATATATATACACACACACACTGATCAGGCATAACATTATAACAATATGATTATGACCACAACATGATGAATATTGTGTTGGTCCCCCTTTAACTGCCAAAACAGCCCTGACCTGTCAAGGCATGGACTCCACTAGACCCCTGAAGGTGTGCTGTGGTATCTGGCACCAAGATGTTAGCAGCAGATCCTTTAAGTCCAGTAAGCTGCGAGGTGGGGCCTCCATGGATCGGACTTGTTTGTTCAGCACATCCCACAGATGCTCGATTGGATTGAGATCTGGGGAATTTGGAGGCCAAGTCAACATCTCAAACTTGTTGATGTGCTCCTCGAACCATTCCTGAACCATTTTTGCTTTGTGGCAGGGCACATTATCCTGGAAGAGGCCACAGCCACCAGGGAATACCGTTTCCATGAAAGAGTGCACACGGTCTGCAACAATGCTTAGGTAGGTGGTACGTGTCAAAGTAACATCCACATGGATGGCAGGACCCGGCCATCCACATGATGTAAAAGAAAACGTGATTCATCAGACCAGGCCACCTTCTTCCATTGTTACGTGGTCCAGTTCTGATGCTCACGTGCCCACTGTTGGTGCTCTTGACAGTGGACAGGGGTCAGCATGGGCACCCTGACTGTTCTACAGCTATGCAGCCCCATACTCAACAAACTGCAATGCACTGTGTATTCTGACACCTTTCTATCAGAACCAGCATCAACTTCTTGAGCAATTTGAGCTACAGTAGCTCATCTGTTTGACACGGGCCAACCTTCGCTCCCCACGTGCATCAATGAGCCTTGGCCACCCATGACCCTGTCGCCGGTTCACCACCGTTCCTTCCTTGGACCACTTTTGATAGATATTGACCACTGCAGACCGGGAACACCTCACAAGAGCTGCAGTTTTGGAGATGCTCTGACCCAGTCGTCTAGCCATCACAATTTGGCCCTTGTCAAACTCGCTCAAATCCTTACGCTTGCCCATTTTTCCTGCTTCTAACACATCAACTTTGATGACAAAATGTTCACTTGCTGCCTAATATATCCCACCCACTAACAGGTGCTGTGATGGAGAGATAATCAGTGTTATTCACTTCACCTGTCATAATTTTATGCCTGATCAGTGCCTGAAGAGTTGCGGAGATATCTGTCACATTATATGTTGACAGACATAATTTTGTAATTTTGTGACATGCATGTAAATGACCATGTATTCTGCATAGGTACCTCTTTTGCACACGGATAAATGTTAATTTCCTCAATGCTGAAATTGATCCATTCTGAGGAGGGCTGTCGCAAGATGAGTCTAACTGTTGTCACGTTATCAGGCTCCGTCAGCATCTGAAAAGCCAAATATAGAGAAGAAAAGATCTCAGCAAGAAGTGACACAATTTTGGGCCTTTCATGCAGCTATCAAAGAAACAAAGGAGGTTAAATTAAGAATGAATGTCGGAAATTTAGACACTAAGGATATGCGTCTCCAAGCTTTAATTAACTAGACAAAAAAACTTGATAAAAGAGACAGTTTCATGTAGTAATCTGCAAGTGTTCTAAACACTTGAGATTTGTGTTTGTGTTGATGACTGTGAAAAGTTTCCTTCTACTTCAGCTGACAGTAGTGATACTAGAGGGACTGTTTCTATACATGTATTGCTTGGAACTTGTTCATGTCAGAGAATTGCCCTGGAAAGATCTTCCAGAACCAAACTGTTGTTTAATCTCTAATGATTATGTGTATTAAGGCCCCAATATACTTCAAGTAAAATCGAAGAATGAACTGGTGTTTCGAACAAAATCAGGCCAAGTCGAAGTTTGTTTGGTGTTTGTTTCAGGAAAGAGCTTGCCAAAGCGAACTCTGAATAACACCTTCAAACGTCAGGTGCGACTTGCGTTTTTTTTGCTAGTTTCAGCCCGACGCAGTTATAATTTTTACGTCCGGCATGTTTAAATAGCAAATGCACTCACGCCCATCTGTTTGCCCATGGGTGTGCTGGTCTGAAAACGAGGTGTGTTCAGGCGCATTGTTGGCGCGTTGCTATTTTGAGGAACTGAAAACGACTGCGCAGTATTTTTTGTGTTATTTAAAGGGCATGTTAGTAATATGCGCCTATAGGTGGGTGCACAACATGCGTACACTCTGCTTATTACACACACGGACTCACAGCAGCACACAAACATTTTTAAATATTAAAAATAAAAGGATTCCTCTCTGGAGAAGCGTTCAGTCTATCCGCTTGCAAATTCCTCCATGTATATAGCGAATCCGCCATGGTGCAAGCGCAACTAGCTTTTAAAGGGAATGGGAGATGAGACTCTGATTGGTTTACTGCACGTTACGCCCAAACACACCCATGACTCCTTAAGAGACTAGGTACAACCCTTTTCAAGCATGCGTCTGGTGCAACCGTTTTTTCTGTCGTTAAACTAGCAAAAGTAGATTCGGACACACCCTAAGTGCACCTGCGCTTCAGACCATGTGCTCAGATCGTTAAAATAGGGCCCATTTTTTTTTTCATGTTTAATAATATAAAGTTAAAAAAATGTTTACAGTGTATGAACACAGATACATACAATATATGATAGTAAAATATTTCATATACACTACCGTTCAAAAGAGGTATGACTTTTTTGTTTTACAGCAATTGGAGCAATTGCTGAATATACAGGGAGTGCAGAATTATTAGGCAAGTTGTATTTTTGAGGATTAATTTTATTATTGAACAACAACCATGTTCTCAATGAACACAAAAAACTCATTAATATCAAAGCTGAATATTTTTGTATCAATATTTTAAGTAGTTTTTAGTTTTAGCTATTTTAGGGGGATATCTGTGTGTGCAGGTGACTATTACTGTGCATAATTATTAGGCAACTTAACAAAAAACAAATTTATACCCATTTCAATTATTTATTTTTACCAGTGAAACCAATATAACATCTCAACATTCACAAATATACATTTCTGACATTCAAAAACCAAACAAAAACAAATCAGTGACCAATATAGCCACCTTTCTTTGCAAGGACACTCAAAAGCCTGCCATCCATGGATTCTGTCAGTGTTTTGATCTGTTCACCATCAACATTGCGTGCAGCAGCAACCACAGCCTCCCAGACACTGTTCAGAGAGGTGTACTGTTTTCCCTCCTTGTAAATCGCACATTTGATGATGGACCACAGGTTCTCAATGGGGTTCAGATCAGGTGAACAAGGAGGCCATATCATTAGATTTTCTTCTTTTATACCCTTTCTTGCCAGCCACGCTGTGGAGTACTTGGACGCGTGTGATGGAGCATTGTCCTGCATGAAAATCATGTTTTTCTTGAAGGATGCAGACTTCTTCCTGTACCACTGCCTGAAGAAGGTGTCTTCCAGAAACTGGCAGTAGGACTGGGAGTTGAGCTTGACTCCATCCTCAACCCGAAAAGGCCCCACAAGCTCATCTTTGATGATACCAGCCCAAACCAGTACTCCACCTCCACCTTGCTGGCGTCTGAGTCGGACTGGAGCTCTCTGCCCTTTACCAATCCAGCCACGGGCCCATCCATCTGGCCCATCAAGACTCACTCTCATTTCATCGGTCCATAAAACCTTAGAAAAATCAGTCTTGAGATATTTCTTGGCCCAGTCTTGACGTTTCAGCTTGTGTGTCTTGTTCAGTGGTGGTCGACTTTCTGCCTTTCTTACCTTGGCCATGTCTCTGAGTATTGCACACCTTGTGCTTTTGGGCACTCCAGTGATGTTGCAGCTCTGAAATATGGCCAAACTGGTGGCAAGTGGCATCTTGGCAGCTGCACGCTTGACTTTTCTCAGTTCACGGGCAGTTATTTTGCGCCTTGGTTTTTCCACACGCTTCTTGCGACCCTGTTGACTATTTTGAATGAAACGCTTGATTGTTCGATGATCACGCTTCAGAAGCTTGGCTATTTTAAGACTGCTGCAATATATCTCACTATTTTTGACTTTTCTGAGCCTGTCAAGTCCTTCTTTTGACCCATTTTGCCAAAGGAAAGGAAGTTGCCTAATAATTATGCACACCTGATATAGGGTGTTGATGTCATTAGACCACACCCCTTCTCATTACAGAGCTGCACATCACCTAATATGCTTAATTGGTAGTAGGCTTTCCAGCCTATACAGCTTGGAGTAAGACAACATGCATAACGAGGATGATGTGGTCAAAATACTCATTTGCCTAATAATTCTGCACTCCCTGTAGTAAAAACTTTAATATTGTGAAATATAAAATTTTTCTATGTAAATATATTTTAACATATTTTAACTGTGATCAAAGCTGAATTTTCAGCATTATTACAGTTTTCAGCAACACACGATCCTTTAGAAATCCTTCTAATATGATTGAAAACAGTTGTCCTGCTTTATATTTTTGTGGAAACCATGATACAGTATTTTTTGTGAATAGAAAGTTCAAAGTAACATTTATTTGAAATAGAAATCTTTTAACATTTAATGTGTCTTTACTGTCACTTTTGATGCATTTAAAATCTTACCACACATTTAAATAGTAATGTATATACCATAATATTGATACTATAGCTAAATTATATAAAACAAAAGAGAGGCGTTTTCCAGAGTAGTAAAGATGTGAGCAAACAGCCAATGTAGCCAAGAAGCTGACACGACCTTCACCAACCAACAGAATATCAGAGAAGAAGCTACATGAATACGCCAAAAACAGTGACGCAGCAAAAATGTGTCTCTTTTTTACACTTGGAAGAAGTTATGCAGAGGTAACCAAGGCTGCAAAGACTGGCAAGTTATCATCTTGTTTTCTCAGAGATTTTGAAGGCCGTCTCCAGAGAAACCATGCAAATGCCAAACAACACGCCTCTTTACCTCTTTAAATCATTTGTGCTAGCTACCACAAAAGCGATATATCTGCCATCAGAAATAACATCATTGTAATTATTACAAATAATGCCATTCCAAACCCACAAAAGTATTTTACACACACACACACACAGATAGATATTTAGACAGACAGACAGATAGAATAAACGACAGACAAATGACAGATAGATAGTTAGATAGATAGATAGATAGATAGATAGATAATAAATGACAGACAGATAGATAGATATATAGATAGATAGATAGAGAATAAATGACAGACAGATGATTGATAGATAGATAGATAGATAGATAGATAGATAGATAGATGACAGACAGACAGACAGAATAAATGACAGACAGATAATAGATAGATAGATAGATAGAATAAACGACAGACAGAGATAGATAGATAGATAGATAGATAGAATGACAGACAGACAGATAGATAGATAGATAGATAGATAGATAGATAGATAGTATTTACTTTATTTCAATTAGTTTGCAAGGAAACCTTTATAACTTTTGGTTAAGTTTTTCTTATAATACTTATTTCGGCTTTATTTCAATCAACAATTTTTTTTTTAATAGATTTAGTTTCAGCTAACAATAAAATAGTCTATATGACTTATGTGTATATAGTCTCGGCAGCCCAAATGACTAAATTTATGGAAAATATATGTTCCACAGCAGAGAGAAAGTCAGGTATTGGAATAAATGAGGACAACATTTTAATTTGTGGGTGAACTAATCCTTTTAAATTCACAGTAGGGCTCCATTTAAGTGAGAAGACATGTCCTTGTAATTATAAAGACCCGCAAGGACGTTGTTTTCAATATTTCTACATTTCTTAATAAAGACTTATTTATCATTGCAGTGTCCGCTGACATCAAAAAACGGCTTATACAGATTATAGCAGATGGGGTGAGAGCTATGTGGCGTCCCAGGTGGGTTTTTCAATGCAAATTTCATTTGATGACACTAAAGGTGCCCACACAGCGCAGAACTCAGCGTCCAATCATCTGAGAGTTCACTCGAGGACTCGCATCTAATATCTTCATGTCTTTGAAACGGAGCTAAAAAGCGTCGAGGGAGCCTGATCTCAATACATTAAAGCAGTCATTACAGGCAACTCACAGATCAAAGACCGGGACGTCAGATCCCCGGAGAGCCACAAATGGGCCAAATCACCGTGATGACAAACAAAATGTTCTCCGAGCGGCTGCGATTATGCTGGGATGGCTGACAAAACGGTTAGGGTTTTTTAATTGAAAAACTGAAGATATCCTGCAGACACAATTGCTGGTGTTGTCTCAGAGGAAATTATTTAAAAAGATTACAAATATCACAAATTTTGCCTGCTTACAAAAGCAGTAATTATGACACGTACATCTATGTGACATAAATAAATCATCACATATGTACAATTTGAAAAATGTATAATCTATAAAGGTGCGGTCACATGTATAGTTGTTCTGTGCATTTGGGAGTTTCGCATGAGAGCGAAAAAGTTCTTAATGCAGACTTCGCTCATGTTCAAGTTGGTTGTGTTATTTTGCAGCGCTGACCAAAAGAAGCTGCTTGGTTTGAAAGTGACTTCTGTGCAAACAATACTTCATACATCGCAACGCAACAAGTGAACTCTTTGGCCCACAAAATTTTGTCAAAATAGCAATAATATGCAATAATATGACCAAATCTTGATGTACTGAAATCTTTTTATTTCTCAATTCTGACTTTATTTCTCGCCATTCTGACGTTATTTCTCAATTCTGACTTTATTTCTCAATTCTGACTTTATTTCTCGCCATTCTGACTTTATTTCTCATTTCTGACTTTATTTCTCGCCATTCTGACTTTATTTCTCAATTCTGACTTTATTTCTCGCAATTCCGACTTTATTTCTCAATTCTAACTTTATTTCTCGCAATTCTGACTTTATTTCTCAATTCTAACTTTATTTCTCACAATTCTAAATTTATTTCTCCCAATTCTGACTTTATTTCTCCCAATTCTGACTTTATTTCTTGCAATTCTGACTTTATTTCGCAATTCTGACTTTATTTCTCAATTCTGACTTTATTTCGCAATTCTGACTTTATTTCTCGCAATTCTAACTTTATTTCTCGCAATTGACTTTATTTCTCGCCATTCTGACTTTATTTCTCGCAATTCTGACTTTATTTCTCGCAATTCTGACTTTATTTCTCGCAATTCTGACTTTATTTCTCAATTCTAACTTTATTTCTCAATTCTAACTTTATTTCTCAATTCTAACTTTATTTCTCGCAATTCTAAATGTATTTCTCCCAATTCTGACTTTATTTCTCAATTCTGACTTTATTTCTCGCAATTCTAACTTTATTTCTCCCAATTCTGACTTTATTTCTCGCCATTCTGACTATATTTCTCGCCATTCTGACTTTATTTCTCGCAATTCTGACTTTATTTCTCGCAATTCTGACTTTATTTCTCAATTCTAACTTTATTTCTCGCAACTCTGACTTTATTTCGCAATTCTGACTTTATTTCGCAATTCTGACTTTATTTCTCGCAAGTCTGACTTTATTTCTCGCCATTCTGACTTTATTTCTCGCCATTCTGACTTTATTTCTCACCATTCTGACTTTATTTCGCAATTCTAACTTTATTTCTCGCAATTCTGACTTTATTTCGCAATTCTGACTTTTTCTCTGATAACTGACTTTATTTCTCAATTCTGACTTTATTTCTCGCAATTCGAACTTTATTTCTCAATTCGAACTTTATTTCTCAATTCTGACTTTATTTCTCCCAATTCTGACTTTATTTCGCAATTCTGACTTTATTTCGCAATTCTGACTTTATTTCTCGCCATTCTGACTTTATTTCTCGCCATTCTGACTTTATTTCTCAATTCTGACTTTATTTCTCGCAATTCCGACTTTATTTCTCAATTCTAACTTTATTTCTCGCAATTCTGACTTTATTTCTCAATTCTAACTTTATTTCTCACAATTCTAAATTTATTTCTCCCAATTCTGACTTTATTTCTCCCAATTCTGACTTTATTTCTTGCAATTCTGACTTTATTTCGCAATTCTGACTTTATTTCTCAATTCTGACTTTATTTCGCAATTCTGACTTTATTTCTCGCAATTCTAACTTTATTTCTCCCAATTCTGGCTTTATTTCTCAATTCTGACTTTATTTCTCGCAACTCTGACTTTATTTCTCGCCATTCTGACTTTATTTCTCGCAATTCTGACTTTATTTCTCAATTCTAACTTTATTTCTCAATTCTAACTTTATTTCTCGCAATTCTAAATGTATTTCTCCCAATTCTGACTTTATTTCTCAATTCTGACTTTATTTCTCGCAATTCTAACTTTATTTCTCCCAATTCTGACTTTTTTTTTCGCCATTCTGACTATATTTCTCGCAATTCTGACTTTATTTCTCGCAATTCTGACTTTATTTCTCGCAATTCTGACTTTATTTCTCGCAATTCTGACTTTATTTCTCAATTCTAACTTTATTTCTCGCAACTCTGACTTTATTTTGCAATTCTGACTTTATTTTGCAATTCTGACTTTATTTCTCGCAAGTCTGACTTTATTTCTCGCCATTCTGACTTTATTTCTCGCCATTCTGACTTTATTTCTCACCATTCTGACTTTATTTCTCGCCATTCTGACTTTATTTCTCGCAATTCTAACTTTATTTCTCCCAATTCTGACTTTGTTTCTCGCCATTCTGACTTTATTTCTCAATTCTGACTTTATTTCTCCCAATTCTGACTTTATTTCTCAATTTGAACTTTATTTCTCAATTCTGACTTTATTTCTCCCAATTCTGACTTTATTTCTCGCCATTCTGACTTTATTTCTCGCTATTCTGACTTTATTTCTCGCAATTCTGACTATATTTCTCGCTATTCTGACTTTATTTCTCGCTATTCTGACTTTATTTCTCGCAATTCTGACTTTATTTCTCAATTCTGACTTTATTTCTCCATTCTGACTTTATTTCTCGCCATTCTGACTTTATTTCTCAATTCTGACTTTATTTCTCGCCATTCTGACTTTATTTCTCCCAATTCTGACTTTATTTCTCGCAATTCTGACTTTATTTCTCGCCATTCTGACTTTATTTCTCGCCATTCTGACTTTATTTCTCAATTCTGACTTTATTTCTCAATTCTGACTTTATTTCTCCCAATTCTGACTTCATTTCTCGCCATTCTGACTTCATTTCTCGCCATTCTGACTTTATTTCGCAATTCTAACTTTATTTCTCAATTCTGACTTTATTTCTCGCAATTCTGACTTTATTTCTCAATTCTGACTTTATTTCTCAATTCTGACTTTATTTCTCGCTATTCTGACTTTATTTCTCGCTATTCTGACTTTATTTCTCGCAATTCTGACTTTATTTCTCGCCATTCTGACTTTATTTCTCAATTCTGACTTTATTTCTCGCAATTCTAACTTTATTTCTCCCAATTCTGATTTTATTTCTCCCAATTCTGACTTTATTTCTCGCCATTCTGACTTTATTTCTCGCAATTCTGACTTTATTTCTCGCAATTCTGACTTTATTTCGCAATTCTGACTTTATTTCTCAATTCTGACTTTATTTCTCAATTCTGACTTTATTTCGCAATTCTGAATTTATTTCTCGCTATTCTGACTTTATTTCTCAATTCTGACTTTATTTCTCGCAATTCTAACTTTATTTCTCGCCATTCTGACTTTATTTCTCGCTATTCTGACTTTATTTCTCCATTCTGACTTCATTTCTCCATTCTGACTTTATTTCTCGCAATTCTGACTTTATTTCTCAATTCTGACATTATTTCTCAATTCTGACTTTATTTCTGAATTCTGACTTCATTTCTCGCCATTCTGACTTTATTTCTCAATTCTAACTTTATTTCTCAATTCTGACTTTATTTCTCAATTCTGACTTTATTTCTCGCCATTCTGACTTTATTTCTCGCTATTCTGACTTTATTTCTCCATTCTGACTTTATTTCTCGCTATTCTGACTTTATTTCTCAATTCTGACATTATTTCTCAATTCTGACTTTATTTCTGAATTCTGACTTCATTTCTCGCCATTCTGACTTTATTTCTCAATTCTAACTTTATTTCTCAATTCTGACTTTATTTCTCAATTCTGACATTATTTCTCAATTCTGACTTTATTTCTGAATTCTGACTTCATTTCTCGCCATTCTGACTTTATTTCTCAATTCTAACTTTATTTCTCAATTCTAACTTTATTTCTCAATTCTAACTTTATTTCTCGCAATTCTAAATGTATTTCTCCCAATTCTGACTTTATTTCTCAATTCTGACTTTATTTCTCGCAATTCTAACTTTATTTCTCCCAATTCTGACTTTAATTCTCGCCATTCTGACTATATTTCTCGCCATTCTGACTTTATTTCTCGCAATTCTGACTTTATTTCTCGCAATTCTGACTTTATTTCTCAATTCTAACTTTATTTCTCGCAACTCTGACTTTATTTCTCGCAAGTCTGACTTTATTTCTCGCCATTCTGACTTTATTTCTCGCCATTCTGACTTTATTTCTCGCCATTCTGACTTTATTTCTCGCCATTCTGACTTTATTTCTCGCAATTCTGACTTTATTTCGCAATTCTGACTTTTTCTCTGATAACTGACTTTATTTCTCAATTCTGACTTTATTTCTCCCAATTCTGACTTTATTTCTCCCAATTCTGACTTTATTTCGCAATTCTGACTTTTTCTCTGATAACTGACTTTATTTCTCAATTCTGACTTTATTTCTCCCAATTCTGACTTTATTTCTCCCAATTCTGACTTTATTTCGCAATTCTGACTTTATTTCGCAATTCTGACTTTATTTCGCCATTCTGACTTTATTTCTCGCCATTCTGACTTTATTTCTCGCCATTCTGACTTTATTTCTCGCCATTCTGACTTTATTTCTCGCCATTCTGACTTTATTTCTCGCAATTCTGACTTTATTTCTCAATTCTGACTTTATTTCTCCATTCTGACTTTATTTCTCGCCATTCTGACTTTATATCTCACCATTCTGACTTCATTTCTCGCCATTCTGACTTTATTTCGCAATTCTGACTTTATTTCTCGCAATTCTAACTTTATTTCTCAATTCTGACATTATTTCTCCATTCTGACTTTATTTCTCGCAATTCTGACTTTATTTCTCAATTCTGACATTATTTCTCAATTCTGACTTTATTTCTGAATTCTGACTTCATTTCTCGCCATTCTGACTTTATTTCTCAATTCTAACTTTATTTCTCAATTCTAACTTTATTTCTCTCAATTCTAAATGTATTTCTCCCAATTCTGACTTTATTTCTCAATTCTGACTTTATTTCTCGCAATTCTAACTTTATTTCTCCCAATTCTGACTTTATTTCTCGCCATTCTGACTATATTTCTCGCCATTCTGACTTTATTTCTCGCAATTCTGACTTTATTTCTCGCAATTCTGACTTTATTTCTCGCAATTCTGACTTTATTTCTCAATTCTAACTTTATTTCTCGCAACTCTGACTTTATTTCGCAATTCTGACTTTATTTCTCGCCATTCTGACTTTATTTCTCGCCATTCTGACTTTATTTCTCGCCATTCTGACTTTATTTCTCGCCATTCTGACTTTATTTCTCGCCATTCTGACTTTATTTCGCAATTCTAACTTTATTTCTCGCAATTCTGACTTTATTTCGCAATTCTGACTTTTTCTCTGATAACTGACTTTATTTCTCAATTCTGACTTTATTTCTCCCAATTCTGACTTTATTTCTCCCAATTCTGACTTTATTTCGCAATTCTGACTTTATTTCGCAATTCTGACTTTATTTCTCGCCATTCTGACTTTATTTCTCGCCATTCTGACTTTATTTCTCGCTATTCTGACTTTATTTCTCGCAATTCTGACTTTATTTCTCGCAATTCTGACTTTATTTCTCGCAATTCTGACTTTATTTCTCGCAATTCTGACTTTATTTCTCAATTCTAACTTTATTTCTCGCAACTCTGACTTTATTTCTCGCAAGTCTGACTTTATTTCTCGCCATTCTGACTTTATTTCTCGCCATTCTGACTTTATTTCTCGCCATTCTGACTTTATTTCGCAATTCTAACTTTATTTCTCGCAATTCTGACTTTATTTCGCAATTCTGACTTTTTCTCTGATAACTGACTTTATTTCTCAATTCTGACTTTATTTCTCCCAATTCTGACTTTATTTCTCCCAATTCTGACTTTATTTCTCCCAATTCTGACTTTATTTCGCAATTCTGACTTTTTCTCTGATAACTGACTTTATTTCTCAATTCTGACTTTATTTCTCCCAATTCTGACTTTATTTCGCAATTCTGACTTTATTTCGCAATTCTGACTTTATTTCGCCATTCTGACTTTATTTCTCGCCATTCTGACTTTATTTCTCCATTCTGACTTTATTTCTCGCCATTCTGACTTTATTTCTCGCTATTCTGACTTTATTTCTCGCAATTCTGACTTTATTTCTCAATTCTGACTTTATTTCTCCATTCTGACTTTATTTCTCGCCATTCTGACTTTATATCTCACCATTCTGACTTCATTTCTCGCCATTCTGACTTTATTTCGCAATTCTGACTTTATTTCTCGCAATTCTAACTTTATTTCTCAATTCTGACTTTATTTCTCGCTATTCTGACTTTATTTCTCCATTCTGACTTTATTTCTCCATTCTGACTTTATTTCTCGCAATTCTGACTTTATTTCTCAATTCTGACATTATTTCTCAATTCTGACTTTATTTCTGAATTCTGACTTCATTTCTCGCCATTCTGACTTTATTTCTCAATTCTAACTTTATTTCTCAATTCTAACTTTATTTCTCTCAATTCTAAATGTATTTCTCCCAATTCTGACTTTATTTCTCAATTCTGACTTTATTTCTCGCAATTCTAACTTTATTTCTCCCAATTCTGACTTTATTTCTCGCCATTCTGACTATATTTCTCGCCATTCTGACTTTATTTCTCGCAATTCTGACTTTATTTCTCGCAATTCTGACTTTATTTCTCGCAATTCTGACTTTATTTCTCAATTCTAACTTTATTTCTCGCAACTCTGACTTTATTTCGCAATTCTGACTTTATTTCTCGCAAGTCTGACTTTATTTCTCGCCATTCTGACTTTATTTCTCGCCATTCTGACTTTATTTCGCAATTCTAACTTTATTTCTCGCAATTCTGACTTTATTTCGCAATTCTGACTTTTTCTCTGATAACTGACTTTATTTCTCAATTCTGACTTTATTTCTCGCAATTCTGACTTTATTTCTCAATTCGAACTTTATTTCTCAATTCTGACTTTATTTCTCCCAATTCTGACTTTATTTCGCAATTCTGACTTTATTTCGCAATTCTGACTTTATTTCTCGCCATTCTGACTTTATTTCTCGCCATTCTGACTTTATTTCTCGCTATTCTGACTTTATTTCTCGCAATTCTGACTTTATTTCTCGCAATTCTGACTTTATTTCTCGCAATTCTGACTTTATTTCTCAATTCTAACTTTATTTCTCGCAACTCTGACTTTATTTCTCGCAAGTCTGACTTTATTTCTCGCCATTCTGACTTTATTTCTCGCCATTCTGACTTTATTTCTCGCCATTCTGACTTTATTTCGCAATTCTAACTTTATTTCTCGCAATTCTGACTTTATTTCGCAATTCTGACTTTTTCTCTGATAACTGACTTTATTTCTCAATTCTGACTTTATTTCTCCCAATTCTGACTTTATTTCTCCCAATTCTGACTTTATTTCGCAATTCTGACTTTTTCTCTGATAACTGACTTTATTTCTCAATTCTGACTTTATTTCTCCCAATTCTGACTTTATTTCGCAATTCTGACTTTATTTCGCAATTCTGACTTTATTTCGCCATTCTGACTTTATTTCTCGCCATTCTGACTTTATTTCTCCATTCTGACTTTATTTCTCGCCATTCTGACTTTATTTCTCGCTATTCTGACTTTATTTCTCGCAATTCTGACTTTATTTCTCAATTCTGACTTTATTTCTCCATTCTGACTTTATTTCGCGCCATTCTGACTTTATATCTCACCATTCTAACTTTATTTCTCAATTCTGACTTTATTTCTCGCTATTCTGACTTTATTTCTCCATTCTGACTTTATTTCTCCATTCTGACTTTATTTCTCGCAATTCTGACTTTATTTCTCAATTCTGACATTATTTCTCAATTCTGACTTTATTTCTGAATTCTGACTTTATTTCTCGCCATTCTGACTTTATTTCTCAATTCTAACTTTATTTCTCAATTCTAACTTTATTTCTCTCAATTCTAAATGTATTTCTCCCAATTCTGACTTTATTTCTCAATTCTGACTTTATTTCTCGCAATTCTAACTTTATTTCTCCCAATTCTGACTTTATTTCTCGCCATTCTGACTATATTTCTCGCCATTCTGACTTTATTTCTCGCAATTCTGACTTTATTTCTCGCAATTCTGACTTTATTTCTCGCAATTCTGACTTTATTTCTCAATTCTAACTTTATTTCTCGCAACTCTGACTTTATTTCGCAATTCTGACTTTATTTCTCGCAAGTCTGACTTTATTTCTCGCCATTCTGACTTTATTTCTCGCCATTCTGACTTTATTTCGCAATTCTAACTTTATTTCTCGCAATTCTGACTTTATTTCGCAATTCTGACTTTTTCTCTGATAACTGACTTTATTTCTCAATTCTGACTTTATTTCTCGCAATTCTGACTTTATTTCTCAATTCGAACTTTATTTCTCAATTCTGACTTTATTTCTCCCAAATCTGACTTTATTTCTCCCAATTCTGACTTTATTTCGCAATTCTGACTTTATTTCGCAATTCTGACTTTATTTCTCGCCATTCTGACTTTATTTCTCGCCATTCTGACTTTATTTCTCGCTATTCTGACTTTATTTCTCGCAATTCTGACTTTATTTCTCGCAATTCTGACTTTATTTCTCGCAATTCTGACTTTATTTCTCAATTCTAACTTTATTTCTCGCAACTCTGACTTTATTTCTCGCAAGTCTGACTTTATTTCTCGCCATTCTGACTTTATTTCTCGCCATTCTGACTTTATTTCTCGCCATTCTGACTTTATTTCGCAATTCTAACTTTATTTCTCGCAATTCTGACTTTATTTCGCAATTCTGACTTTTTCTCTGATAACTGACTTTATTTCTCAATTCTGACTTTATTTCTCCCAATTCTGACTTTATTTCTCCCAATTCTGACTTTATTTCGCAATTCTGACTTTTTCTCTGATAACTGACTTTATTTCTCAATTCTGACTTTATTTCTCAATTCTGACTTCATTTCTCGCCATTCTGACTTTATTTCTCAATTCTAACTTTATTTCTCAATTCTAACTTTATTTCTCAATTCTAACTTTATTTCTCGCAATTCTAAATGTATTTCTCCCAATTCTGACTTTATTTCTCAATTCTGACTTTATTTCTCGCAATTCTAACTTTATTTCTCCCAATTCTGACTTTAATTCTCGCCATTCTGACTATATTTCTCGCCATTCTGACTTTATTTCTCGCAATTCTGACTTTATTTCTCGCAATTCTGACTTTATTTCTCAATTCTAACTTTATTTCTCGCAACTCTGACTTTATTTCTCGCAAGTCTGACTTTATTTCTCGCCATTCTGACTTTATTTCTCGCCATTCTGACTTTATTTCTCGCCATTCTGACTTTATTTCGCAATTCTAACTTTATTTCTCGCAATTCTGACTTTATTTCGCAATTCTGACTTTTTCTCTGATAACTGACTTTATTTCTCAATTCTGACTTTATTTCTCCCAATTCAGACTTTATTTCTCCCAATTCTGACTTTATTTCGCAATTCTGACTTTTTCTCTGATAACTGACTTTATTTCTCAATTCTGACTTTATTTCTCCCAATTCTGACTTTATTTCTCCCAATTCTGACTTTATTTCGCAATTCTGACTTTATTTCGCAATTCTGACTTTATTTCGCCATTCTGACTTTATTTCTCGCCATTCTGACTTTATTTCTCGCCATTCTGACTTTATTTCTCGCCATTCTGACTTTATTTCTCGCTATTCTGACTTTATTTCTCGCAATTCTGACTTTATTTCTCAATTCTGACTTTATTTCTCCATTCTGACTTTATTTCTCGCCATTCTGACTTTATATCTCACCATTCTGACTTCATTTCTCGCCATTCTGACTTTATTTCGCAATTCTGACTTTATTTCTCGCAATTCTAACTTTATTTCTCAATTCTGACATTATTTCTCCATTCTGACTTTATTTCTCGCAATTCTGACTTTATTTCTCAATTCTGACATTATTTCTCAATTCTGACTTTATTTCTGAATTCTGACTTCATTTCTCGCCATTCTGACTTTATTTCTCAATTCTAACTTTATTTCTCAATTCTAACTTTATTTCTCTCAATTCTAAATGTATTTCTCCCAATTCTGACTTTATTTCTCAATTCTGACTTTATTTCTCGCAATTCTAACTTTATTTCTCGCCATTCTGACTATATTTCTCGCCATTCTGACTTTATTTCTCGCAATTCTGACTTTATTTCTCGCAATTCTGACTTTATTTCTCGCAATTCTGACTTTATTTCTCAATTCTGACTTTATTTCTCGCAACTCTGACTTTATTTCGCAATTCTGACTTTATTTCGCAATTCTGACTTTATTTCTCGCCATTCTGACTTTATTTCTCGCCATTCTGACTTTATTTCTCGCCATTCTGACTTTATTTCGCAATTCTAACTTTATTTCTCGCAATTCTGACTTTATTTCGCAATTCTGACTTTTTCTCTGATAACTGACTTTATTTCTCAATTCTGACTTTATTTCTCCCAATTCTGACTTTATTTCTCCCAATTCTGACTTTATTTCGCAATTCTGACTTTATTTCGCAATTCTGACTTTATTTCTCGCCATTCTGACTTTATTTCTCGCCATTCTGACTTTATTTCTCGCTATTCTGACTTTATTTCTCGCAATTCTGACTTTATTTCTCGCAATTCTGACTTTATTTCTCGCAATTCTGACTTTATTTCTCAATTCTAACTTTATTTCTCGCAACTCTGACTTTATTTCTCGCAAGTCTGACTTTATTTCTCGCCATTCTGACTTTATTTCTCGCCATTCTGACTTTATTTCTCGCCATTCTGACTTTATTTCGCAATTCTAACTTTATTTCTCGCAATTCTGACTTTATTTCGCAATTCTGACTTTTTCTCTGATAACTGACTTTATTTCTCAATTCTGACTTTATTTCTCCCAATTCTGACTTTATTTCTCCCAATTCTGACTTTATTTCTCCCAATTCTGACTTTATTTCGCAATTCTGACTTTTTCTCTGATAACTGACTTTATTTCTCAATTCTGACTTTATTTCTCCCAATTCTGACTTTATTTCTCCCAATTCTGACTTTATTTCGCAATTCTGACTTTATTTCGCAATTCTGACTTTATTTCGCCATTCTGACTTTATTTCTCGCCATTCTGACTTTATTTCTCCATTCTGACTTTATTTCTCGCCATTCTGACTTTATTTCTCGCTATTCTGACTTTATTTCTCGCAATTCTGACTTTATTTCTCAATTCTGACTTTATTTCTCCATTCTGACTTTATTTCGCGCCATTCTGACTTTATATCTCACCATTCTGACTTCATTTCTCGCCATTCTGACTTTATTTCGCAATTCTGACTTTATTTCTCGCAATTCTAACTTTATTTCTCAATTCTGACTTTATTTCTCGCTATTCTGACTTTATTTCTCCATTCTGACTTTATTTCTCCATTCTGACTTTATTTCTCGCAATTCTGACTTTATTTCTCAATTCTGACATTATTTCTCAATTCTGACTTTATTTCTGAATTCTGACTTCATTTCTCGCCATTCTGACTTTATTTCTCAATTCTAACTTTATTTCTCAATTCTAACTTTATTTCTCTCAATTCTAAATGTATTTCTCCCAATTCTGACTTTATTTCTCAATTCTGACTTTATTTCTCGCAATTCTAACTTTATTTCTCCCAATTCTGACTTTATTTCTCGCCATTCTGACTATATTTCTCGCCATTCTGACTTTATTTCTCGCAATTCTGACTTTATTTCTCGCAATTCTGACTTTATTTCTCGCAATTCTGACTTTATTTCTCGCAATTCTGACTTTATTTCTCAATTCTAACTTTATTTCTCGCAACTCTGACTTTATTTCGCAATTCTGACTTTATTTCTCGCCATTCTGACTTTATTTCTCGCCATTCTGACTTTATTTCGCAATTCTAACTTTATTTCTCGCAATTCTGACTTTATTTCGCAATTCTGACTTTTTCTCTGATAACTGACTTTATTTCTCAATTCTGACTTTATTTCTCGCAATTCTGACTTTATTTCTCAATTCGAACTTTATTTCTCAATTCTGACTTTATTTCTCCCAAATCTGACTTTATTTCTCCCAATTCTGACTTTATTTCGCAATTCTGACTTTATTTCGCAATTCTGACTTTATTTCTCGCCATTCTGACTTTATTTCTCGCCATTCTGACTTTATTTCTCGCTATTCTGACTTTATTTCTCGCAATTCTGACTTTATTTCTCGCAATTCTGACTTTATTTCTCGCAATTCTGACTTTATTTCTCGCAATTCTGACTTTATTTCTCAATTCTAACTTTATTTCTCGCAACTCTGACTTTATTTCTCGCAAGTCTGACTTTATTTCTCGCCATTCTGACTTTATTTCTCGCCATTCTGACTTTATTTCTCGCCATTCTGACTTTATTTCGCAATTCTGACTTTATTTCTCGCAATTCTGACTTTATTTCGCAATTCTGACTTTTTCTCTGATAACTGACTTTATTTCTCAATTCTGACTTTATTTCTCCCAATTCTGACTTTATTTCTCCCAATTCTGACTTTATTTCGCAATTCTGACTTTTTCTCTGATAACTGACTTTATTTCTCAATTCTGACTTTATTTCTCCCAATTCTGACTTTATTTCTCCCAATTCTGACTTTATTTCGCAATTCTGACTTTATTTCGCAATTCTGACTTTATTTCGCCATTCTGACTTTATTTCTCGCCATTCTGACTTTATTTCTCGCCATTCTGACTTTATTTCTCGCCATTCTGACTTTATTTCTCGCTATTCTGACTTTATTTCTCGCAATTCTGACTTTATTTCTCCATTCTGACTTTATTTCTCCATTCTGACTTTATTTCTCGCCATTCTGACTTTATATCTCACCATTCTGACTTCATTTCTCGCCATTCTGACTTTATTTCTCGCAATTCTAACTTTATTTCTCAATTCTGACTTTATTTCTCGCTATTCTGACTTTATTTCTCCATTCTGACTTTATTTCTCGCAATTCTGACTTTATTTCTCAATTCTGACATTATTTCTCAATTCTGACTTTATTTCTGAATTCTGACTTCATTTCTCGCCATTCTGACTTTATTTCTCAATTCTAACTTTATTTCTCAATTCTAACTTTATTTCTCTCAATTCTAAATGTATTTCTCCCAATTCTGACTTTATTTCTCAATTCTGACTTTATTTCTCGCAATTCTAACTTTATTTCTCCCAATTCTGACTTTATTTCTCGCCATTCTGACTATATTTCTCGCCATTCTGACTTTATTTCTCGCAATTCTGACTTTATTTCTCGCAATTCTGACTTTATTTCTCGCAATTCTGACTATTTCTCAATTCTAACTTTATTTCTCGCAACTCTGACTTTATTTCGCAATTCTGACTTTATTTCTCGCAAGTCTGACTTTATTTCTCGCCATTCTGACTTTATTTCTCGCCATTCTGACTTTATTTCGCAATTCTAACTTTATTTCTCGCAATTCTGACTTTATTTCGCAATTCTGACTTTTTCTCTGATAACTGACTTTATTTCTCAATTCTGACTTTATTTCTCGCAATTCTGACTTTATTTCTCAATTCGAACTTTATTTCTCAATTCTGACTTTATTTCTCCCAAATCTGACTTTATTTCTCCCAATTCTGACTTTATTTCGCAATTCTGACTTTATTTCGCAATTCTGACTTTATTTCTCGCCATTCTGACTTTATTTCTCGCCATTCTGACTTTATTTCTCGCTATTCTGACTTTATTTCTCGCTATTCTGACTTTATTTCTCGCAATTCTGACTTTATTTCTCGCAATTCTGACTTTATTTCTCAATTCTGACTTTATTTCTCCCAATTCTGACTTTATTTCTCGCAATTCTGACTTTATTTCTCAATTCGAACTTTATTTCTCAATTCTGACTTTATTTCTCCCAATTCTGACTTTATTTCTCGCCATTCTGACTTTATTTCTCCCAATTCTGACTTTATTTCTCCCAATTCTGACTTTATTTCTCCCAATTCTGACTTTATTTCTCGCCATTCTGACTTTTTCTCGCAATTCTGACTTTAATTCTCAATTCGAACTTTATTTCTCAATTCTGACTTTATTTCGCAATTCTGACTTTATTTCTCGCCATTCTGACTTTATTTCTCGCAATTCTAACTTTATTTCGCAATTCTGACTTTTTCTCTGATAACTGACTTTATTTCTCAATTCTGACTTTATTTCTCGCAATTCTAACTTTATTTCTCGCCATTCTGACTTTATTTCTCGCTATTCTGACTTTATTTCTCCATTCTGACTTCATTTCTCCATTCTGACTTTATTTCTCGCAATTCTGACTTTATTTCTCAATTCTGACATTATTTCTCAATTCTGACTTTATTTCTGAATTCTGACTTCATTTCTCGCCATTCTGACTTTATTTCTCAATTCTAACTTTATTTCTCAATTCTGACTTTATTTCTCAATTCTGACTTTATTTCTCCCAATTCTGACTTTATTTCGCAATTCTGACTTTATTTCGCAATTCTGACTTTATTTCTCGCAATTCTGACATTATTTCTCGCTATTCTGACTTTATTTCTCAATTCTGACTTTATTTCTCGCAATTCTGACTTTATTTCTCGCAATTCTGACTTTATTTCTCAATTCTGACTTTATTTCTCCCAATTCTGACTTTATTTCTCAATTCTGACTTTATTTCTCCCAATTCTGACTTTATTTCTCAATTCTGACTTTATTTCTCGCTATTCTAACTTTATTTCTCCCAATTCTGACTTTAATTCTCGCCATTCTGACTATATTTCTCGCCATTCTGACTTTATTTCTCGCAATTCTGACTTTATTTCTCGCAATTCTGACTTTATTTTTCGCAATTCTGACTTTATTTCTCCCAATTCTGACTTTATTTCTCGCCATTCTGACTATATTTCTCGCCATTCTGACTTTATTTCTCGCAATTCTGACTTTATTTCTCGCAATTCTGACTTTATTTCTCGCAATTCTGACTTTATTTCTCAATTCTAACTTTATTTCTCGCAACTCTGACTTTATTTCGCAATTCTGACTTTATTTCTCGCAAGTCTGACTTTATTTCTCGCCATTCTGACTTTATTTCTCGCCATTCTGACTTTATTTCGCAATTCTAACTTTATTTCTCGCAATTCTGACTTTATTTCGCAATTCTGACTTTTTCTCTGATAACTGACTTTATTTCTCAATTCTGACTTTATTTCTCGCAATTCTGACTTTATTTCTCAATTCGAACTTTATTTCTCAATTCTGACTTTATTTCTCCCAAATCTGACTTTATTTCTCCCAATTCTGACTTTATTTCGCAATTCTGACTTTATTTCGCAATTCTGACTTTATTTCTCGCCATTCTGACTTTATTTCTCGCCATTCTGACTTTATTTCTCGCTATTCTGACTTTATTTCTCGCAATTCTGACTTTATTTCTCGCAATTCTGACTTTATTTCTCGCAATTCTGACTTTATTTCTCAATTCTAACTTTATTTCTCGCAACTCTGACTTTATTTCTCGCAAGTCTGACTTTATTTCTCGCCATTCTGACTTTATTTCTCGCCATTCTGACTTTATTTCTCGCCATTCTGACTTTATTTCGCAATTCTAACTTTATTTCTCGCAATTCTGACTTTATTTCGCAATTCTGACTTTTTCTCTGATAACTGACTTTATTTCTCAATTCTGACTTTATTTCTCCCAATTCTGACTTTATTTCTCGCAATTCTGACTTTATTTCGCAATTCTGACTTTATTTCTCCATTCTGACTTTATTTCTCGCCATTCTGACTTTATATCTCACCATTCTGACTTCATTTCTCGCCATTCTGACTTTATTTCGCAATTCTGACTTTATTTCTCGCAATTCTAACTTTATTTCTCAATTCTGACATTATTTCTCCATTCTGACTTTATTTCTCGCAATTCTGACTTTATTTCTCAATTCTGACATTATTTCTCAATTCTGACTTTATTTCTGAATTCTGACTTCATTTCTCGCCATTCTGACTTTATTTCTCAATTCTAACTTTATTTCTCAATTCTAACTTTATTTCTCTCAATTCTAAATGTATTTCTCCCAATTCTGACTTTATTTCTCAATTCTGACTTTATTTCTCGCAATTCTAACTTTATTTCTCCCAATTCTGACTTTATTTCTCGCCATTCTGACTATATTTCTCGCCATTCTGACTTTATTTCTCGCAATTCTGACTTTATTTCTCGCAATTCTGACTTTATTTCTCGCAATTCTGACTTTATTTCTCAATTCTAACTTTATTTCTCGCAACTCTGACTTTATTTCGCAATTCTGACTTTATTTCTCGCCATTCTGACTTTATTTCTCGCCATTCTGACTTTATTTCTCGCCATTCTGACTTTATTTCTCGCCATTCTGACTTTATTTCGCAATTCTAACTTTATTTCTCGCAATTCTGACTTTATTTCGCAATTCTGACTTTTTCTCTGATAACTGACTTTATTTCTCAATTCTGACTTTATTTCTCCCAATTCTGACTTTATTTCGCAATTCTGACTTTATTTCGCAATTCTGACTTTATTTCTCGCCATTCTGACTTTATTTCTCGCCATTCTGACTTTATTTCTCGCTATTCTGACTTTATTTCTCGCAATTCTGACTTTATTTCTCGCAATTCTGACTTTATTTCTCGCAATTCTGACTTTATTTCTCGCAATTCTGACTTTATTTCTCAATTCTAACTTTATTTCTCGCAACTCTGACTTTATTTCTCGCAAGTCTGACTTTATTTCTCGCCATTCTGACTTTATTTCTCGCCATTCTGACTTTATTTCTCGCCATTCTGACTTTATTTCGCAATTCTAACTTTATTTCTCGGAATTCTGACTTTATTTCGCAATTCTGACTTTTTCTCTGATAACTGACTTTATTTCTCAATTCTGACTTTATTTCTCCCAATTCTGACTTTATTTCTCCCAATTCTGACTTTATTTCTCCCAATTCTGACTTTATTTCGCAATTCTGACTTTTTCTCTGATAACTGACTTTATTTCTCAATTCTGACTTTATTTCTCCCAATTCTGACTTTATTTCTCCCAATTCTGACTTTATTTCGCAATTCTGACTTTATTTCGCAATTCTGACTTTATTTCGCCATTCTGACTTTATTTCTCGCCATTCTGACTTTATTTCTCCATTCTGACTTTATTTCTCGCCATTCTGACTTTATTTCTCGCTATTCTGACTTTATTTCTCGCAATTCTGACTTTATTTCTCAATTCTGACTTTATTTCTCCATTCTGACTTTATTTCGCGCCATTCTGACTTTATATCTCACCATTCTGACTTCATTTCTCGCCATTCTGACTTTATTTCGCAATTCTGACTTTATTTCTCGCAATTCTAACTTTATTTCTCAATTCTGACTTTATTTCTCGCTATTCTGACTTTATTTCTCCATTCTGACTTTATTTCTCCATTCTGACTTTATTTCTCGCAATTCTGACTTTATTTCTCAATTCTGACATTATTTCTCAATTCTGACTTTATTTCTGAATTCTGACTTCATTTCTCGCCATTCTGACTTCATTTCTCAATTCTAACTTTATTTCTCAATTCTAACTTTATTTCTCTCAATTCTAAATGTATTTCTCCCAATTCTGACTTTATTTCTCAATTCTGACTTTATTTCTCGCAATTCTAACTTTATTTCTCCCAATTCTGACTTTATTTCTCGCCATTCTGACTATATTTCTCGCCATTCTGACTTTATTTCTCGCAATTCTGACTTTATTTCTCGCAATTCTGACTTTATTTCTCGCAATTCTGACTTTATTTCTCGCAATTCTGACTTTATTTCTCAATTCTAACTTTATTTCTCGCAACTCTGACTTTATTTCGCAATTCTGACTTTATTTCTCGCCATTCTGACTTTATTTCTCGCCATTCTGACTTTATTTCGCAATTCTAACTTTATTTCTCGCAATTCTGACTTTATTTCGCAATTCTGACTTTTTCTCTGATAACTGACTTTATTTCTCAATTCTGACTTTATTTCTCGCAATTCTGACTTTATTTCTCAATTCGAACTTTATTTCTCAATTCTGACTTTATTTCTCCCAAATCTGACTTTATTTCTCCCAATTCTGACTTTATTTCGCAATTCTGACTTTATTTCGCAATTCTGACTTTATTTCTCGCCATTCTGACTTTATTTCTCGCCATTCTGACTTTATTTCTCGCAATTCTGACTTTATTTCTCGCAATTCTGACTTTATTTCTCGCAATTCTGACTTTATTTCTCAATTCTAACTTTATTTCTCGCAACTCTGACTTTATTTCTCGCAAGTCTGACTTTATTTCTCGCCATTCTGACTTTATTTCTCGCCATTCTGACTTTATTTCTCGCCATTCTGACTTTATTTCGCAATTCTAACTTTATTTCTCGCAATTCTGACTTTATTTCGCAATTCTGACTTTTTCTCTGATAACTGACTTTATTTCTCAATTCTGACTTTATTTCTCCCAATTCTGACTTTATTTCTCCCAATTCTGACTTTATTTCGCAATTCTGACTTTTTCTCTGATAACTGACTTTATTTCTCAATTCTGACTTTATTTCTCCCAATTCTGACTTTATTTCTCCCAATTCTGACTTTATTTCTCGCCATTCTGACTTTATTTCTCGCCATTCTGACTTTATTTCTCGCTATTCTGACTTTATTTCTCGCAATTCTGACTTTATTTCTCCATTCTGACTTTATTTCTCCATTCTGACTTTATTTCTCGCCATTCTGACTTTATATCTCACCATTCTGACTTCATTTCTCGCCATTCTGACTTTATTTCGCAATTCTGACTTTATTTCTCGCAATTCTAACTTTATTTCTCAATTCTGACTTTATTTCTCGCTATTCTGACTTTATTTCTCCATTCTGACTTTATTTCTCGCAATTCTGACTTTATTTCTCAATTCTGACATTATTTCTCAATTCTGACTTTATTTCTGAATTCTGACTTCATTTCTCGCCATTCTGACTTTATTTCTCAATTCTAACTTTATTTCTCAATTCTAACTTTATTTCTCTCAATTCTAAATGTATTTCTCCCAATTCTGACTTTATTTCTCAATTCTGACTTTATTTCTCGCAATTCTAACTTTATTTCTCCCAATTCTGACTTTATTTCTCGCCATTCTGACTATATTTCTCGCCATTCTGACTTTATTTCTCGCAATTCTGACTTTATTTCTCGCAATTCTGACTTTATTTCTCGCAATTCTGACTATTTCTCAATTCTAACTTTATTTCTCGCAACTCTGACTTTATTTCGCAATTCTGACTTTATTTCTCGCAAGTCTGACTTTATTTCTCGCCATTCTGACTTTATTTCTCGCCATTCTGACTTTATTTCGCAATTCTAACTTTATTTCTCGCAATTCTGACTTTATTTCGCAATTCTGACTTTTTCTCTGATAACTGACTTTATTTCTCAATTCTGACTTTATTTCTCGCAATTCTGACTTTATTTCTCAATTCGAACTTTATTTCTCAATTCTGACTTTATTTCTCCCAAATCTGACTTTATTTCTCCCAATTCTGACTTTATTTCGCAATTCTGACTTTATTTCGCAATTCTGACTTTATTTCTCGCCATTCTGACTTTATTTCTCGCCATTCTGACTTTATTTCTCGCTATTCTGACTTTATTTCTCGCTATTCTGACTTTATTTCTCGCAATTCTGACTTTATTTCTCGCAATTCTGACTTTATTTCTCCATTCTGACTTTATTTCTCGCCATTCTGACTTTATTTCTCAATTCTGACTTTATTTCTCCCAATTCTGACTTTATTTCTCGCAATTCTGACTTTATTTCTCAATTCGAACTTTATTTCTCAATTCTGACTTTATTTCTCCCAATTCTGACTTTATTTCTCGCCATTCTGACTTTATTTCTCCCAATTCTGACTTTATTTCTCCCAATTCTGACTTTATTTCTCCCAATTCTGACTTTATTTCTCGCCATTCTGACTTTTTCTCGCAATTCTGACTTTAATTCTCAATTCGAACTTTATTTCTCAATTCTGACTTTATTTCGCAATTCTGACTTTATTTCTCGCCATTCTGACTTTATTTCTCGCAATTCTAACTTTATTTCGCAATTCTGACTTTTTCTCTGATAACTGACTTTATTTCTCAATTCTGACTTTATTTCTCGCAATTCTAACTTTATTTCTCGCCATTCTGACTTTATTTCTCGCTATTCTGACTTTATTTCTCCATTCTGACTTCATTTCTCCATTCTGACTTTATTTCTCGCAATTCTGACTTTATTTCTCAATTCTGACATTATTTCTCAATTCTGACTTTATTTCTGAATTCTGACTTCATTTCTCGCCATTCTGACTTTATTTCTCAATTCTAACTTTATTTCTCAATTCTGACTTTATTTCTCAATTCTGACTTTATTTCTCCCAATTCTGACTTTATTTCGCAATTCTGACTTTATTTCGCAATTCTGACTTTATTTCTCGCAATTCTGACATTATTTCTCGCTATTCTGACTTTATTTCTCAATTCTGACTTTATTTCTCGCAATTCTGACTTTATTTCTCGCAATTCTGACTTTATTTCTCAATTCTGACTTTATTTCTCCCAATTCTGACTTTATTTCTCAATTCTGACTTTATTTCTCGCTATTCTAACTTTATTTCTCCCAATTCTGACTTTAATTCTCGCCATTCTGACTATATTTCTCGCCATTCTGACTTTATTTCTCGCAATTCTGACTTTATTTCTCGCAATTCTGACTTTATTTTTCGCAATTCTGACTTTATTTCTCGCAATTCTGACTTTATTTCTCAATTCTAACTTTATTTCTCGCAACTCTGACTTTATTTCGCAATTCTGACTTTATTTCTCGCAATTCTGACTTTATTTCGCAATTCTGACTTTATTTCTCGCAAGTCTGACTTTATTTCTCGCCATTCTGACTTTATTTCTCGCCATTCTGACTTTATTTCTCGCCATTCTGACTTTATTTCGCAATTCTAACTTTATTTCTCGCAATTCTGACTTTATTTCGCAATTCTGACTTTTTCTCTGATAACTGACTTTATTTCTCAATTCTGACTTTATTTCTCGCAATTCTGACTTTATTTCTCAATTCGAACTTTATTTCTCAATTCTGACTTTATTTCTCCCAATTCTGACTTTATTTCTCGCAACTCTGACTTTATTTCTCGCAAGTCTGACTTTATTTCTCGCCATTCTGACTTTATTTCTCGCCATTCTGACTTTATTTCTCGCCATTCTGACTTTATTTCGCAATTCTAACTTTATTTCTCGCAATTCTGACTTTATTTCGCAATTCTGACTTTTTCTCTGATAACTGACTTTATTTCTCAATTCTGACTTTATTTCTCCCAATTCTGACTTTATTTCTCCCAATTCTGACTTTATTTCGCAATTCTGACTTTTTCTCTGATAACTGACTTTATTTCTCAATTCTGACTTTATTTCTCCCAATTCTGACTTTATTTCTCCCAATTCTGACTTTATTTCGCAATTCTGACTTTATTTCGCAATTCTGACTTTATTTCGCCATTCTGACTTTATTTCTCGCCATTCTGACTTTATTTCTCGCCATTCTGACTTTATTTCTCGCCATTCTGACTTTATTTCTCGCTATTCTGACTTTATTTCTCGCAATTCTGACTTTATTTCTCCATTCTGACTTTATTTCTCCATTCTGACTTTATTTCTCGCCATTCTGACTTTATATCTCACCATTCTGACTTCATTTCTCGCCATTCTGACTTTATTTCGCAATTCTGACTTTATTTCTCGCAATTCTAACTTTATTTCTCAATTCTGACTTTATTTCTCGCTATTCTGACTTTATTTCTCCATTCTGACTTTATTTCTCGCAATTCTGACTTTATTTCTCAATTCTGACATTATTTCTCAATTCTGACTTTATTTCTGAATTCTGACTTCATTTCTCGCCATTCTGACTTTATTTCTCAATTCTAACTTTATTTCTCAATTCTAACTTTATTTCTCTCAATTCTAAATGTATTTCTCCCAATTCTGACTTTATTTCTCAATTCTGACTTTATTTCTCGCAATTCTAACTTTATTTCTCCCAATTCTGACTTTATTTCTCGCCATTCTGACTATATTTCTCGCCATTCTGACTTTATTTCTCGCAATTCTGACTTTATTTCTCGCAATTCTGACTTTATTTCTCGCAATTCTGACTATTTCTCAATTCTAACTTTATTTCTCGCAACTCTGACTTTATTTCGCAATTCTGACTTTATTTCTCGCAAGTCTGACTTTATTTCTCGCCATTCTGACTTTATTTCTCGCCATTCTGACTTTATTTCGCAATTCTAACTTTATTTCTCGCAATTCTGACTTTATTTCACAATTCTGACTTTTTCTCTGATAACTGACTTTATTTCTCAATTCTGACTTTATTTCTCGCAATTCTGACTTTATTTCTCAATTCGAACTTTATTTCTCAATTCTGACTTTATTTCTCCCAAATCTGACTTTATTTCTCCCAATTCTGACTTTATTTCGCAATTCTGACTTTATTTCGCAATTCTGACTTTATTTCTCGCCATTCTGACTTTATTTCTCGCCATTCTGACTTTATTTCTCGCTATTCTGACTTTATTTCTCGCTATTCTGACTTTATTTCTCGCAATTCTGACTTTATTTCTCGCAATTCTGACTTTATTTCTCCATTCTGACTTTATTTCTCGCCATTCTGACTTTATTTCTCAATTCTGACTTTATTTCTCCCAATTCTGACTTTATTTCTCGCAATTCTGACTTTATTTCTCAATTCGAACTTTATTTCTCAATTCTGACTTTATTTCTCCCAATTCTGACTTTATTTCTCGCCATTCTGACTTTATTTCTCCCAATTCTGACTTTATTTCTCCCAATTCTGACTTTATTTCTCCCAATTCTGACTTTATTTCTCGCCATTCTGACTTTTTCTCGCAATTCTGACTTTAATTCTCAATTCGAACTTTATTTCTCAATTCTGACTTTATTTCGCAATTCTGACTTTATTTCTCGCCATTCTGACTTTATTTCTCGCAATTCTAACTTTATTTCGCAATTCTGACTTTTTCTCTGATAACTGACTTTATTTCTCAATTCTGACTTTATTTCTCGCAATTCTAACTTTATTTCTCGCCATTCTGACTTTATTTCTCGCTATTCTGACTTTATTTCTCCATTCTGACTTCATTTCTCCATTCTGACTTTATTTCTCGCAATTCTGACTTTATTTCTCAATTCTGACATTATTTCTCAATTCTGACTTTATTTCTGAATTCTGACTTCATTTCTCGCCATTCTGACTTTATTTCTCAATTCTAACTTTATTTCTCAATTCTGACTTTATTTCTCAATTCTGACTTTATTTCTCCCAATTCTGACTTTATTTCGCAATTCTGACTTTATTTCGCAATTCTGACTTTATTTCTCGCAATTCTGACATTATTTCTCGCTATTCTGACTTTATTTCTCAATTCTGACTTTATTTCTCGCAATTCTGACTTTATTTCTCGCAATTCTGACTTTATTTCTCAATTCTGACTTTATTTCTCCCAATTCTGACTTTATTTCTCAATTCTGACTTTATTTCTCGCTATTCTAACTTTATTTCTCCCAATTCTGACTTTAATTCTCGCCATTCTGACTATATTTCTCGCCATTCTGACTTTATTTCTCGCAATTCTGACTTTATTTCTCGCAATTCTGACTTTATTTTTCGCAATTCTGACTTTATTTCTCGCAATTCTGACTTTATTTCTCAATTCTAACTTTATTTCTCGCAACTCTGACTTTATTTCGCAATTCTGACTTTATTTCTCGCAATTCTGACTTTATTTCGCAATTCTGACTTTATTTCTCGCAAGTCTGACTTTATTTCTCGCCATTCTGACTTTATTTCTCGCCATTCTGACTTTATTTCTCGCCATTCTGACTTTATTTCGCAATTCTAACTTTATTTCTCGCAATTCTGACTTTATTTCGCAATTCTGACTTTTTCTCTGATAACTGACTTTATTTCTCAATTCTGACTTTATTTCTCGCAATTCTGACTTTATTTCTCAATTCGAACTTTATTTCTCAATTCTGACTTTATTTCTCCCAATTCTGACTTTATTTCTCCCAATTCTGACTTTATTTCGCAATTCTGACTTTATTTCTCGCCATTCTGACTTTATTTCTCGCCATTCTGACTTTATTTCTCGCCATTCTGACTTTATTTCTCGCTATTCTGACTTTATTTCTCGCTATTCTGACTTTATTTCTCGCTATTCTGACTTTATTTCTCGCCATTCTGACTTTATTTCTCAATTCTGACTTTATTTCTCCCAATTCTGACTTTATTTCTCAATTCTGACTTTATTTCTCCCAATTCTGACTTTATTTCTCCCAATTCTGACTTCATTTCTCGCCATTCTGACTTCATTTCTCGCCATTCTGACTTTATTTCGCAATTCTAACTTTATTTCTCGCAATTCTGACTTTATTTCTCGCAATTCTGACTTTATTTCTCAATTCTAACTTTATTTCTCGCAACTCTGACTTTATTTCGCAATTCTGACTTTATTTCTCGCAAGTCTGACTTTATTTCTCGCCATTCTGACTTTATTTCTCGCCATTCTGACTTTATTTCGCAATTCTAACTTTATTTCTCGCAATTCTGACTTTATTTCGCAATTCTGACTTTTTCTCTGATAACTGACTTTATTTCTCAATTCTGACTTTATTTCTCGCAATTCTGACTTTATTTCTCAATTCGAACTTTATTTCTCAATTCTGACTTTATTTCTCCCAATTCTGACTTTATTTCTCCCAATTCTGACTTTATTTCGCAATTCTGACTTTATTTCGCAATTCTGACTTTATTTCGCCATTCTGACTTTATTTCTCGCCATTCTGACTTTATTTCTCGCCATTCTGACTTTATTTCTCGCCATTCTGACTTTATTTCTCGCTATTCTGACTTTATTTCTCGCAATTCTGACTTTATTTCTCAATTCTGACTTTATTTCTCCATTCTGACTTTATTTCTCGCCATTCTGACTTTATATCTCACCATTCTGACTTCATTTCTCGCCATTCTGACTTTATTTCGCAATTCTGACTTTATTTCTCGCAATTCTAACTTTATTTCTCAATTCTGACATTATTTCTCCATTCTGACTTTATTTCTCGCAATTCTGACTTTATTTCTCAATTCTGACATTATTTCTCAATTCTGACTTTATTTCTGAATTCTGACTTCATTTCTCGCCATTCTGACTTTATTTCTCAATTCTAACTTTATTTCTCAATTCTAACTTTATTTCTCTCAATTCTAAATGTATTTCTCCCAATTCTGACTTTATTTCGCAATTCTGACTTTATTTCTCGCAATTCTAACTTTATTTCTCCCAATTCTGACTTTATTTCTCGCCATTCTGACTATATTTCTCGCCATTCTGACTTTATTTCTCGCAATTCTGACTTTATTTCTCGCAATTCTGACTTTATTTCTCGCAATTCTGACTTTATTTCTCAATTCTAACTTTATTTCTCGCAACTCTGACTTTATTTCGCAATTCTGACTTTATTTCTCGCCATTCTGACTTTATTTCTCGCCATTCTGACTTTATTTCTCGCCATTCTGACTTTATTTCTCGCCATTCTGACTTTATTTCGCAATTCTAACTTTATTTCTCGCAATTCTGACTTTATTTCGCAATTCTGACTTTTTCTCTGATAACTGACTTTATTTCTCAATTCTGACTTTATTTCTCCCAATTCTGACTTTATTTCTCCCAATTCTGACTTTATTTCGCAATTCTGACTTTATTTCTCGCCATTCTGACTTTATTTCTCGCCATTCTGACTTTATTTCTCGCCATTCTGACTTTATTTCTCGCAATTCTGACTTTATTTCTCGCAATTCTGACTTTATTTCTCGCAATTCTGACTTTATTTCTCGCAATTCTGACTTTATTTCTCGCAATTCTGACTTTATTTCTCAATTCTAACTTTATTTCTCGCAACTCTGACTTTATTTCTCGCAAGTCTGACTTTATTTCTCGCCATTCTGACTTTATTTCTCGCCATTCTGACTTTATTTCTCGCCATTCTGACTTTATTTCGCAATTCTAACTTTATTTCTCGCAATTCTGACTTTATTTCGCAATTCTGACTTTTTCTCTGATAACTGACTTTATTTCTCAATTCTGACTTTATTTCTCCCAATTCTGACTTTATTTCTCCCAATTCTGACTTTATTTCTCCCAATTCTGACTTTATTTCGCAATTCTGACTTTTTCTCTGATAACTGACTTTATTTCTCAATTCTGACTTTATTTCTCCCAATTCTGACTTTATTTCTCCCAATTCTGACTTTATTTCGCAATTCTGACTTTATTTCGCAATTCTGACTTTATTTCTCGCCATTCTGACTTTATTTCTCCATTCTGACTTTATTTCTCGCCATTCTGACTTTATTTCTCGCTATTCTGACTTTATTTCTCGCAATTCTGACTTTATTTCTCAATTCTGACTTTATTTCTCCATTCTGACTTTATTTCTCGCCATTCTGACTTTATATCTCACCATTCTGACTTCATTTCTCGCCATTCTGACTTTATTTCGCAATTCTGACTTTATTTCTCGCAATTCTAACTTTATTTCTCAATTCTGACTTTATTTCTCGCTATTCTGACTTTATTTCTCCATTCTGACTTTATTTCTCCATTCTGACTTTATTTCTCGCAATTCTGACTTTATTTCTCAATTCTGACATTATTTCTCAATTCTGACTTTATTTCTGAATTCTGACTTCATTTCTCGCCATTCTGACTTTATTTCTCAATTCTAACTTTATTTCTCAATTCTAACTTTATTTCTCTCAATTCTAAATGTATTTCTCCCAATTCTGACTTTATTTCTCAATTCTGACTTTATTTCTCGCAATTCTAACTTTATTTCTCCCAATTCTGACTTTATTTCTCGCCATTCTGACTATATTTCTCGCCATTCTGACTTTATTTCTCGCAATTCTGACTTTATTTCTCGCAATTCTGACTTTATTTCTCGCAATTCTGACTTTATTTCTCAATTCTAACTTTATTTCTCGCAACTCTGACTTTATTTCGCAATTCTGACTTTATTTCTCGCAAGTCTGACTTTATTTCTCGCCATTCTGACTTTATTTCTCGCCATTCTGACTTTATTTCGCAATTCTAACTTTATTTCTCGCAATTCTGACTTTATTTCGCAATTCTGACTTTTTCTCTGATAACTGACTTTATTTCTCAATTCTGACTTTATTTCTCGCAATTCTGACTTTATTTCTCAATTCGAACTTTATTTCTCAATTCTGACTTTATTTCTCCCAAATCTGACTTTATTTCTCCCAATTCTGACTTTATTTCGCAATTCTGACTTTATTTCGCAATTCTGACTTTATTTCTCGCCATTCTGACTTTATTTCTCGCCATTCTGACTTTATTTCTCGCTATTCTGACTTTATTTCTCGCAATTCTGACTTTATTTCTCGCAATTCTGACTTTATTTCTCGCAATTCTGACTTTATTTCTCGCAATTCTGACTTTATTTCTCAATTCTAACTTTATTTCTCGCAACTCTGACTTTATTTCTCGCAAGTCTGACTTTATTTCTCGCCATTCTGACTTTATTTCTCGCCATTCTGACTTTATTTCTCGCCATTCTGACTTTATTTCGCAATTCTAACTTTATTTCTCGCAATTCTGACTTTATTTCGCAATTCTGACTTTTTCTCTGATAACTGACTTTATTTCTCAATTCTGACTTTATTTCTCCCAATTCTGACTTTATTTCTCCAATTCTGACTTTATTTCGCAATTCTGACTTTTTCTCTGATAACTGACTTTATTTCTCAATTCTGACTTTATTTCTCCCAATTCTGACTTTATTTCTCCCAATTCTGACTTTATTTCGCAATTCTGACTTTATTTCGCAATTCTGACTTTATTTCGCCATTCTGACTTTATTTCTCGCCATTCTGACTTTATTTCTCGCCATTCTGACTTTATTTCTCGCTATTCTGACTTTATTTCTCGCAATTCTGACTTTATTTCTCCATTCTGACTTTATTTCTCCATTCTGACTTTATTTCTCGCCATTCTGACTTTATATCTCACCATTCTGACTTCATTTCTCGCCATTCTGACTTTATTTCGCAATTCTGACTTTATTTCTCGCAATTCTAACTTTATTTCTCAATTCTGACTTTATTTCTCGCTATTCTGACTTTATTTCTCCATTCTGACTTTATTTCTCGCAATTCTGACTTTATTTCTCAATTCTGACATTATTTCTCAATTCTGACTTTATTTCTGAATTCTGACTTCATTTCTCGCCATTCTGACTTTATTTCTCAATTCTAACTTTATTTCTCAATTCTAACTTTATTTCTCTCAATTCTAAATGTATTTCTCCCAATTCTGACTTTATTTCTCAATTCTGACTTTATTTCTCGCAATTCTAACTTTATTTCTCCCAATTCTGACTTTATTTCTCGCCATTCTGACTATATTTCTCGCCATTCTGACTTTATTTCTCGCAATTCTGACTTTATTTCTCGCAATTCTGACTTTATTTCTCGCAATTCTGACTATTTCTCAATTCTAACTTTATTTCTCGCAACTCTGACTTTATTTCGCAATTCTGACTTTATTTCTCGCAAGTCTGACTTTATTTCTCGCCATTCTGACTTTATTTCTCGCCATTCTGACTTTATTTCGCAATTCTAACTTTATTTCTCGCAATTCTGACTTTATTTCGCAATTCTGACTTTTTCTCTGATAACTGACTTTATTTCTCAATTCTGACTTTATTTCTCGCAATTCTGACTTTATTTCTCAATTCGAACTTTATTTCTCAATTCTGACTTTATTTCTCCCAAATCTGACTTTATTTCTCCCAATTCTGACTTTATTTCGCAATTCTGACTTTATTTCGCAATTCTGACTTTATTTCTCGCCATTCTGACTTTATTTCTCGCCATTCTGACTTTATTTCTCGCTATTCTGACTTTATTTCTCGCTATTCTGACTTTATTTCTCGCAATTCTGACTTTATTTCTCGCAATTCTGACTTTATTTCTCCATTCTGACTTTATTTCTCGCCATTCTGACTTTATTTCTCAATTCTGACTTTATTTCTCCCAATTCTGACTTTATTTCTCGCAATTCTGACTTTATTTCTCAATTCGAACTTTATTTCTCAATTCTGACTTTATTTCTCCCAATTCTGACTTTATTTCTCCCAATTCTGACTTTATTTCTCCCAATTCTGACTTTATTTCTCCCAATTCTGACTTTATTTCTCCCAATTCTGACTTTATTTCTCGCCATTCTGACTTTTTCTCGCAATTCTGACTTTAATTCTCAATTCGAACTTTATTTCTCAATTCTGACTTTATTTCGCAATTCTGACTTTATTTCTCGCCATTCTGACTTTATTTCTCGCAATTCTAACTTTATTTCGCAATTCTGACTTTTTCTCTGATAACTGACTTTATTTCTCAATTCTGACTTTATTTCTCGCAATTCTAACTTTATTTCTCGCCATTCTGACTTTATTTCTCGCTATTCTGACTTTATTTCTCCATTCTGACTTCATTTCTCCATTCTGACTTTATTTCTCGCAATTCTGACTTTATTTCTCAATTCTGACATTATTTCTCAATTCTGACTTTATTTCTGAATTCTGACTTCATTTCTCGCCATTCTGACTTTATTTCTCAATTCTAACTTTATTTCTCAATTCTGACTTTATTTCTCAATTCTGACTTTATTTCTCCCAATTCTGACTTTATTTCGCAATTCTGACTTTATTTCGCAATTCTGACTTTATTTCTCGCAATTCTGACATTATTTCTCGCTATTCTGACTTTATTTCTCAATTCTGACTTTATTTCTCGCAATTCTGACTTTATTTCTCGCAATTCTGACTTTATTTCTCAATTCTGACTTTATTTCTCCCAATTCTGACTTTATTTCTCAATTCTGACTTTATTTCTCGCTATTCTAACTTTATTTCTCCCAATTCTGACTTTAATTCTCGCCATTCTGACTATATTTCTCGCCATTCTGACTTTATTTCTCGCAATTCTGACTTTATTTCTCGCAATTCTGACTTTATTTTTCGCAATTCTGACTTTATTTCTCGCAATTCTGACTTTATTTCTCAATTCTAACTTTATTTCTCGCAACTCTGACTTTATTTCGCAATTCTGACTTTATTTCTCGCAATTCTGACTTTATTTCGCAATTCTGACTTTATTTCTCGCAAGTCTGACTTTATTTCTCGCCATTCTGACTTTATTTCTCGCCATTCTGACTTTATTTCTCGCCATTCTGACTTTATTTCGCAATTCTAACTTTATTTCTCGCAATTCTGACTTTATTTCGCAATTCTGACTTTTTCTCTGATAACTGACTTTATTTCTCAATTCTGACTTTATTTCTCGCAATTCTGACTTTATTTCTCAATTCGAACTTTATTTCTCAATTCTGACTTTATTTCTCCCAATTCTGACTTTATTTCTCCCAATTCTGACTTTATTTCGCAATTCTGACTTTATTTCTCGCCATTCTGACTTTATTTCTCGCCATTCTGACTTTATTTCTCGCCATTCTGACTTTATTTCTCGCTATTCTGACTTTATTTCTCGCTATTCTGACTTTATTTCTCAATTCTAACTTTATTTCTCGCTATTCTGACTTTATTTCTCAATTCTAACTTTATTTCTCAATTCTAACTTTATTTCTCTCAATTCTAAATGTATTTCTCCCAATTCTGACTTTATTTCTCAATTCTGACTTTATTTCTCGCTATTCTAACTTTATTTCTCCCAATTCTGACTTTAATTCTCGCCATTCTGACTATATTTCTCGCCATTCTGACTTTATTTCTCGCAATTCTGACTTTATTTCTCGCAATTCTGACTTTATTTCTCGCAATTCTGACTTTATTTTTCGCAATTCTGACTTTATTTCTCGCAATTCTGACTTTATTTCTCAATTCTAACTTTATTTCTCGCAACTCTGACTTTATTTCGCAATTCTGACTTTATTTCTCGCAATTCTGACTTTATTTCGCAATTCTGACTTTATTTCTCGCAAGTCTGACTTTATTTCTCGCCATTCTGACTTTATTTCTCGCCATTCTGACTTTATTTCGCAATTCTAACTTTATTTCTCGCAATTCTGACTTTATTTCGCAATTCTGACTTTTTCTCTGATAACTGACTTTATTTCTCAATTCTGACTTTATTTCTCGCAATTCTGACTTTATTTCTCAATTCGAACTTTATTTCTCAATTCTGACTTTATTTCTCCCAATTCTGACTTTATTTCTCCCAATTCTGACTTTATTTCGCAATTCTGACTTTATTTCTCGCCATTCTGACTTTATTTCTCGCCATTCTGACTTTATTTCTCGCCATTCTGACTTTATTTCTCGCCATTCTGACTTTATTTCTCGCTATTCTGACTTTATTTCTCGCTATTCTGACTTTATTTCTCGCTATTCTGACTTTATTTCTCAATTCTGACTTTATTTCTCCATTCTGACTTTATTTCTCGCCATTCTGACTTTATTTCTCAATTCTGACTTTATTTCTCCCAATTCTGACTTTATTTCTCAATTCTGACTTTATTTCTCCCAATTCTGACTTTATTTCTCCCAATTCTGACTTCATTTCTCGCCATTCTGACTTCATTTCTCGCCATTCTGACTTTATTTCGCAATTCTAACTTTATTTCTCGCAATTCTGACTTTATTTCTCGCAATTCTGACTTTATTTCTCAATTCTAACTTTATTTCTCGCAACTCTGACTTTATTTCGCAATTCTGACTTTATTTCTCGCAAGTCTGACTTTATTTCTCGCCATTCTGACTTTATTTCTCGCCATTCTGACTTTATTTCGCAATTCTAACTTTATTTCTCGCAATTCTGACTTTATTTCGCAATTCTGACTTTTTCTCTGATAACTGACTTTATTTCTCAATTCTGACTTTATTTCTCGCAATTCTGACTTTATTTCTCAATTCGAACTTTATTTCTCAATTCTGACTTTATTTCTCCCAATTCTGACTTTATTTCTCCCAATTCTGACTTTATTTCTCGCCATTCTGACTTTATTTCTCGCCATTCTGACTTTATTTCTCGCTATTCTGACTTTATTTCTCGCTATTCTGACTTTATTTCTCAATTCTGACTTTATTTCTCCATTCTGACTTTATTTCTCGCCATTCTGACTTTATTTCTCAATTCTGACTTTATTTCTCCCAATTCTGACTTTATTTCTCAATTCTGACTTTATTTCTCCCAATTCTGACTTTATTTCTCCCAATTCTGACTTCATTTCTCGCCATTCTGACTTCATTTCTCGCCATTCTGACTTTATTTCGCAATTCTAACTTTATTTCTCGCAATTCTGACTTTATTTCTCGCAATTCTGACTTTATTTCTCAATTCTAACTTTATTTCTCGCAACTCTGACTTTATTTCGCAATTCTGACTTTATTTCTCGCAAGTCTGACTTTATTTCTCGCCATTCTGACTTTATTTCTCGCCATTCTGACTTTATTTCTCGCCATTCTGACTTTATTTCGCAATTCTAACTTTATTTCTCGCAATTCTGACTTTATTTCGCAATTCTGACTTTTTCTCTGATAACTGACTTTATTTCTCAATTCTGACTTTATTTCTCGCAATTCTGACTTTATTTCTCAATTCGAACTTTATTTCTCAATTCTGACTTTATTTCTCCCAATTCTGACTTTATTTCTCCCAATTCTGACTTTATTTCGCAATTCTGACTTTATTTCGCAATTCTGACTTTATTTCGCCATTCTGACTTTATTTCTCGCCATTCTGACTTTATTTCTCACCATTCTGACTTCATTTCTCGCCATTCTGACTTTATTTCGCAATTCTGACTTTATTTCTCGCAATTCTAACTTTATTTCTCAATTCTGACTTTATTTCTCGCTATTCTGACTTTATTTCTCCATTCTGACTTTATTTCTCCATTCTGACTTTATTTCTCGCAATTCTGACTTTATTTCTCAATTCTGACATTATTTCTCAATTCTGACTTTATTTCTGAATTCTGACTTCATTTCTCGCCATTCTGACTTTATTTCTCAATTCTAACTTTATTTCTCAATTCTAACTTTATTTCTCTCAATTCTAAATGTATTTCTCCCAATTCTGACTTTATTTCTCAATTCTGACTTTATTTCTCGCAATTCTAACTTTATTTCTCCCAATTCTGACTTTATTTCTCGCCATTCTGACTATATTTCTCGCCATTCTGACTTTATTTCTCGCAATTCTGACTTTATTTCTCGCAATTCTGACTTTATTTCTCGCAATTCTGACTTTATTTCTCAATTCTAACTTTATTTCTCGCAACTCTGACTTTATTTCGCAATTCTGACTTTATTTCTCGCAAGTCTGACTTTATTTCTCGCCATTCTGACTTTATTTCTCGCCATTCTGACTTTATTTCTCGCCATTCTGACTTTATTTCGCAATTCTAACTTTATTTCTCAATTCTGACTTTATTTCTCAATTCGAACTTTATTTCTCAATTCTGACTTTATTTCTCCCAATTCTGACTTTATTTCTCCCAATTCTGACTTTATTTCGCAATTCTGACTTTATTTCGCAATTCTGACTTTATTTCTCGCCATTCTGACTTTATTTCTCGCCATTCTGACTTTATTTCTCGCTATTCTGACTTTATTTCTCGCTATTCTGACTTTATTTCTCGCAATTCTGACTTTATTTCTCCATTCTGACTTTATTTCTCCATTCTGACTTTATTTCTCGCCATTCTGACTTTATTTCTCAATTCTGACTTTATTTCTCCCAATTCTGACTTTATTTCTCGCAATTCTGACTTTATTTCTCCCAATTCTGACTTTATTTCTCCCAATTCTGACTTTATTTCTCCCAATTCTGACTTTATTTCTCCCAATTCTGACTTTATTTCTCCCAATTCTGACTTCATTTCTCGCCATTCTGACTTTATTTCGCAATTCTAACTTTATTTCTCAATTCTGACTTTATTTCTCGCAATTCTGACTTTATTTCTCAATTCTGACTTTATTTCTCAATTCTGACTTTATTTCTCGCTATTCTGACTTTATTTCTCGCTATTCTGACTTTATTTCTCGCAATTCTGACTTTATTTCTCGCCATTCTGACTTTATTTCTCAATTCTGACTTTATTTCTCAATTCGACTTTATTTCTCAATTCTGACTTTATTTCTCCCAATTCTGAGTTTATTTCTCGCAATTCTGACTTTATTTCTCGCCATTCTGACTTTATTTCTCCCAATTCTGACTTTATTTCTCCCAATTCTGACTTTATTTCTCCCAATTCTGACTTTATTTCTCCCAATTCTGACTTTATTTCTCCCAATTCTGACTTTATTTCTCCCAATTCTGACTTTATTTCTCCCAATTCTGACTTCATTTCTCGCCATTCTGACTTTATTTCGCAATTCTAACTTTATTTCGCAATTCTGACTTTATTTCTCCCAATTCTGACTTTATTTCTCCCAATTCTGATTTTATTTCTCAATTCTGACTTTATTTCTCGCTATTCTGACTTTATTTCTCGCAATTCTGACTTTATTTCTCGCCATTCTGACTTTATTTCTCAATTCTGACTTTATTTCTCGCAATTCTAACTTTATTTCTCCCAATTCTGATTTTATTTTTCAATTCTGACTTTATTTCTCGCAATTCTGACTTTATTTCTCGCCATTCTGACTTTATTTCTCGCAATTCTGACTTTATTTCGCAATTCTGACTTTATTTCTCAATTCTGACTTTATTTCTCCCAAATCTGACTTTATTTCTCCCAATTCTGACTTTATTTCGCAATTCTGACTTTATTTCTCGCCATTCTGACTTTATTTCTCGCCATTCTGACTTTATTTCTCGCCATTCTGACTTTATTTCTCGCTATTCTGACTTTATTTCTCGCCATTCTGACTTTATTTCTCGCAATTCTGACTTTATTTCTCGCAATTCTGACTTTATTTCTCCATTCTGACTTTATTTCTCGCCATTCTGACTTTATTTCTCAATTCTGACTTTATTTCTCAATTCTGACTTTATTTCTCCCAATTCTGACTTTATTTCTCGCCATTCTGACTTTATTTCTCCCAATTCTGACTTTATTTCTCCCAATTCTGACTTTATTTCTCCCAATTCTGACTTTATTTCTCCCAATTCTGACTTTATTTCTCGCCATTCTGACTTTTTCTCGCAATTCTGACTTTAATTCTCAATTCGAACTTTATTTCTCAATTCTGACTTTATTTCTCGCCATTCTGACTTTATTTCTCGCAATTCTAACTTTATTTCGCAATTCTGACTTTTTCTCTGATAACTGACTTTATTTCTCAATTCTGACTTTATTTCTCGCAATTCTAACTTTATTTCTCGCCATTCTGACTTTATTTCTCGCTATTCTGACTTTATTTCTCCATTCTAACTTTATTTCTCGCCATTCTGACTTTATTTCTCGCTATTCTGACTTTATTTCTCGCTATTCTGACTTTATTTCTCCATTCTGACTTTATTTCTCCATTCTGACTTTATTTCTCGCCATTCTGACTTTATTTCTCAATTCTGACTTTATTTCTCCCAATTCTGACTTTATTTCTCAATTCTGACTTTATTTCTCCCAATTCTGACTTTATTTCTCCCAATTCTGACTTCATTTCTCGCCATTCTGACTTCATTTCTCGCCATTCTGACTTTATTTCGCAATTCTAACTTTATTTCTCGCAATTCTGACTTTATTTCTCGCAATTCTGACTTTATTTCTCAATTCTAACTTTATTTCTCGCAACTCTGACTTTATTTCGCAATTCTGACTTTATTTCTCGCAAGTCTGACTTTATTTCTCGCCATTCTGACTTTATTTCTCGCCATTCTGACTTTATTTCGCAATTCTAACTTTATTTCTCGCAATTCTGACTTTATTTCGCAATTCTGACTTTTTCTCTGATAACTGACTTTATTTCTCAATTCTGACTTTATTTCTCGCAATTCTGACTTTATTTCTCAATTCGAACTTTATTTCTCAATTCTGACTTTATTTCTCCCAATTCTGACTTTATTTCTCCCAATTCTGACTTTATTTCGCAATTCTGACTTTATTTCGCAATTCTGACTTTATTTCGCCATTCTGACTTTATTTCTCGCCATTCTGACTTTATTTCTCACCATTCTGACTTCATTTCTCGCCATTCTGACTTTATTTCGCAATTCTGACTTTATTTCTCGCAATTCTAACTTTATTTCTCAATTCTGACTTTATTTCTCGCTATTCTGACTTTATTTCTCCATTCTGACTTTATTTCTCCATTCTGACTTTATTTCTCGCAATTCTGACTTTATTTCTCAATTCTGACATTATTTCTCAATTCTGACTTTATTTGTGAATTCTGACTTCATTTCTCGCCATTCTGACTTTATTTCTCAATTCTAACTTTATTTCTCAATTCTAACTTTATTTCTCTCAATTCTAAATGTATTTCTCCCAATTCTGACTTTATTTCTCAATTCTGACTTTATTTCTCGCAATTCTAACTTTATTTCTCCCAATTCTGACTTTATTTCTCGCCATTCTGACTATATTTCTCGCCATTCTGACTTTATTTCTCGCAATTCTGACTTTATTTCTCGCAATTCTGACTTTATTTCTCGCAATTCTGACTTTATTTCTCAATTCTAACTTTATTTCTCGCAACTCTGACTTTATTTCGCAATTCTGACTTTATTTCTCGCAAGTCTGACTTTATTTCTCGCCATTCTGACTTTATTTCTCGCCATTC